>BSBK01007130.1:127500-205000 GCA_027943335.1 Chamaecyparis obtusa
TTTGTAAGCAATATCTACCGCTCCACATAGTACACTGTTAGGTTTTCTTGACTGAAAGATTTTGTATGGGCTATGGTGTATGCACTGAACCTGGTTTCAAGATCAACAATAGTATTTATTTTCAATCCTTTGCCATCCTATTCTGCTCAAGTATTTTTCTCCAACTCGGTTCTTGGTGCACTCCTTAGTGCTTTCACTTTATCAATGGTAGGGTAACTTGCTACTATGTGAATGATATCCTTAGTGATTTTCATGGGCTCATCTAACCATAGTTTTCCATCATGAAAATGTCTCAGAACAATTCTTATCCATTCATTCTTAAATACCCCCAGGAAATGTAGGGCATTGATCAAACCTTTAACTTCTAGATGTGCATGATCATCCTTGAGTTTACCATCAATACTCAACTCTTGAAAAGTAGATTGGATCTCGAAGTCACCTACCTCTCCAATTTTGTAGTGTATGTAGGCGTGTATTTACTCTACCAACAAAACCCTAGTAGAATGCTTGAGAAAGCTCCGGTCTTGTTAGTTTGCGATGTAACTTTGGAGTGAAGTTTGTACTTCAGCTTGTTATATGTGTCAGATATAATTAACCTAATATCCTCCTCAATTATAGCCTTGTATTTTTTGACTTTTGATGCGGTGCCATTGTTCTTCATTTTAGGGCTTTAGGAAATATCAATGCAATATCTTGGTGATGATAGCACTTACTTGTAACAATGATGAAACTGCTCAAAATCCTTCAAATCTTTGTTCAATTACTCTGAAAATCCTTCACTCAAATTCACTCTAAAGTATCCTAGCTCAATTTATAGCTCAATTTTCAAATTCCTGCTCAAATGTTTTTCAATAAATGCTTGACCTAACACGGCTCGGTAACAAAAGTCATGCTCGGTAAATACTACAAAATATCCATAGCTCGGTTAACACATAGAAATTTACTCGGTCAATACTACGACTTGGTTAACCTTTTCCATAGTTACCAATTAGCAACTTCTCACTCAGTCTAGCATATACTAACTATAAACACTTAAAGATCAAAATATATGAAACCATAGTGCATCTTAATTCATGCGGATTTAGTATGCGAACACTTGATATAAGGAAGTGTATGATAGATATAACTGATTTGAATTAGAAGTTCCATACATACCTTTCCAACTTAGGTGGAGGTGGCGATGTCATCCAATCCAATGGATGAGGTGTCACCAACTACATTACTTGACTCAACATTATCACCTGATTCTTTTCTCCACATAGTGTTTATTATCCTCATGATATCTTTAATTGTATTATCATTCTCATAAGTTTGTGTTTTTGGTGCTCAGTCTCTACAATCTTTACTTAAGTGACTGACCTTGTGAAAATGTAAACATGCCATACCAGTGTTTATCTAGTTGCGAGATCTTCCTCTCCAGTTCTTCCTCATGTAGTTAGTTTCTATATGTCCATATCTTCCACATGCTATACAACTAACTAACACAAGGGAGGATGGGGAGAGGGGCCAAATGCACGCCCTAACCAGATCCACCTTACTGAGATCACATGCGGAAGAAACAACACACAAGTGAGAGAGAGAATGTAGATATATTTCTTATATTTATTTCAAATTGATTCATACATGTTAGGCTGTAAGGCCTTCTTGATTTAGGCCAGATATTAAAATCCAAGTATAGAAGTCCTCCAACATGCGAGGATCTAAAACAATCTTCTATCTCCTAGCTTCTATCCCTGATGTCCTAATTCTGATGGTCCTAAAACTACAAACAAGGATTATATTGTATACAAGAGGCTACCAAGCAAGTCGACCTTTAGATCCACCATCAACAAAAGGAATAACCAGATCTAGGTCCACACACTTCCCAATGATAGATACCAACATTAAATCTATGACCATAATTAATTGCAAGAGTCAGCCTCAACATAAAACTAAAACAAACAACTCGATAAGAAAGGATAATCAAGTGCCAGATAAGCATCACCGAGTGCTAGGTAAATTCATCGAGTGTCAGAGAGATTACCGACCAACCTCGGTAAACAAAGGAAATCAAGCAAAACTCAACCAAATCAGTCAAAGCATGAATTGAGAAACACAAGAAAATATAAACATGTTTTTGGTGACATAGGATTGCCAAGGACCCAAGATGCTCCTGCATCAGACACCTGGGGTTATTTGAAATGATTCTTTGAATCATGAAGCAAGAACAATCTGAACTAAATCTAACTCAGATTGTGAAATCCATGAACTGTCTTCAACCGGTCTATTCTTCCACTTAACAACATATTCCATATACTATTTTCCTCTTGTACTTGTTCCAATTCTTTGTTCCAAAATCTTCTCAACTTGTTCTATCTATTTCTTAGGATAATCATTTGGTACTATCATTTCTTCATTTGACTCATGATACTCATACAAATCAACAATGTTGAAAATAGGTGATATATCCATGTCATCAGGTAACTCAATCTCATAAGAATTTCCACTGTCAAATCTCTTCAAAATCTTACAAGGACCAAACTTCTTCATTTTTAGCTTCCCATATGTTTCAATAGGAAATCTACCTTTCTTTAGATGAGCCATTACTTCATCACCAACTGCAAAAGTCTTATGTCTTCTAGATCTATCAGCTCTGTCTTTGTATTTCTGATTACTTTTCTCCAACTTATGTTTCACATCTTCATGCAATGTCTTCATATACTCAACAAACTTTACTCCTTCAACACTTCTCTTCCCTTCAACAACAATATCCCTCAAATCTGATATATCTCTTGGTTGTATGCCATTTACAATCTCAAAGGGTGTTTTTCTAGTACTCATATTCACTAAATTATTATATGAAAACTCTTCTTGTGCCAACACAGAATCCCAATTACTCTATGTGTCTCCAAGTAAACATCTCAAAATATTACCCAAGCTTCTATTCACAACTTCTTTCTATCCATCGGTCTATGGGTGAAATGTAGAACTATATTTCAACTCGGTGCCAAAATTTATCCAAAGGGTCTTCCAAAAGTATCCAAAAAATTTACTGTCTTGGTCAGAGATGATACTCCTCGGTAATCCATGCAATCTGACAATATCCTTAAAGAAAAGATCTGCTATATGTACTACATCTGATGTCTTTCTACAAGGTATAATATGTGCCATTTTAGAAAATCTATCCACAACAACAAATATAGAATCATTACCTCTTACTGTCTTTGGTAAGCCAGTAACAAAATCCATACTGATATCAATCCAAGGTTTATCAGGAACAAAAATCATTGTATACAATCCAGTATTTTGACTTACTCCTTTTGCAACTTGACAAATTCCACAACTTTTCACAAATTTCTGAACATCTTTATACAATTGTGGCCAAAAGTATTTCTCCTTAATCAAATTCAATGTCTTGTCCACACCAAAATGTCCAGCCAAACCACTACTATGTTTCTCTTTTATCAAATTAGTTCTCATTGATCCTCTTGGTATACACAACCAAATACCTTTAAACAACATACCTCCTTGAATAAAATATTCTTCCCATTTAGAAATCGGTTGATCTTGAATAAGTGCACTGCACTTTCTCCACAGCTCAAAAAAATTAGGATCAAATTCATAAGAATCTTTCATGTCATAAAATCCAAGAACTTCAATTTTCATCTCAGTCATCATAGATCTCCTTCTACTCAAGGCATCTACAACTCGGTTAGTGACTCCACTCTTATGCTTTATCACAAATGTATAACTCTGCAAATATTCAACCCATTTCATATGTCTCCGATTTAACTTATTTTGACTACCCAAATACTGTAAATTTTTATGAATGATATACAATACAAATTCACTCGGTATTGAATAATGTCTCCATTTCTTCAGGGCTTGAACAATAGCATAGAATTCTTGATCATACACAAAATATTTCCTTTTTGCATCATTCAACTTTTCACTAAAGAAGGTAACAGGTTTACCTTCTTGACTCAACACAACTCCTATTGCACTTCCACTTTCATCACATTCCACTTAAAATACCTTATTGAAATCAGGCAATGCTAAAAAAGGCAATTCAGTAACCTTATGCTTCAGAGTCTCAAAAATTTAATCATCTCCATGTGTCCACTTGAATTCTCTTTTATCACCTCTCATAGTCTCAGTCATAGCATTACAAATTGAACTAAAATTCCTGATGAACTTTCGGTAAAAACTTTCCAAACCATGAAATGATCTTACCTCACTAGCATTCTCAGGTGTAGGCCAATTAAAAATAGCTTCAACCTTTTCAAGATCCATCTTCAAACCATTAGCTGAAATAAAAAATCCCAAATACACAATCTCTTCTTTCATGAATGTACACTTTTTCAGATTTATCATCAAATTTTCTTCTTTCAACCTCTGCAATACCTTTTTAACATGCAAAAAATGTTCTTATCTAGTTTTACTAAATATCAAAATATCATCTAGGTCGACAATCAAAAATTTACCTAATAATTTCTTTAAAACTTCATTCATCAACCTCATAAAAGTACTCAGTGCATTAGTTAAACCAAAAAGCATAACCAACCACTCATACAAACTTTCTTTTGTCTTAAAAATAGTCTTCCACTCATCACCTTCTTTGATTCTGATATGATGATACCCACTTTTCAAATCAATTTTGGTAAAATACTTTGCTCCGATCAAATTGTCCATTATATCATCCATTCTCGATATAGGAAACCTATATTTCATTGTTATTTTGTTGATTTCTCTAGAGTCGGTACACATTCACCATTCTCCATTCTTCTTAGGTGCCAATACAATAGGTAATGCACAAGGACTCAAATTTTCTCAGATCAAACCTTTCGACAATAATTCTTGAATCTGTTAGTTTACTTCCTGATTCTTGGTAGGTGTCAATTGATGTGGTACCTTATTCAGTAAACTAGCTCCAGGGATTAGATCCATGCAATGATCAATGCTTCTCTTCGGTGGAAAACCATTAGGTACATTATCATAAATGATTTCATTGTACTCAATGATTAACTTATCAATCTCCTTAGGGATGTTATCCTCTATTTTCTTACTCAGTTTGTTAGGAATCAAAACAAAACATACATCACCCTTCTTCAAATATTTAACAAAATTTCTTCCTCCCATCAAGTAAACTTTCACAGATGTGCAAACATTACTAATAGGTTATTGAATCAAAGGTAACAAGATTTGTCTTCTTCCATCAGCCCAAATAGTATATTTATGCAATCTCCCATCATATATAGCATGCCTATCATATTGCCAAGGTCTACCCAACAAAATATGACAACAATCCATAGGCATGATATCACATAACACCCTATCATAGTACTTTCCAATTTTCAAATTCACATAACATTGTTCACTTACCAAGAGTGTATGCCCACCTTTGATCCATGAAATATGCTAGGGCTTTGGATGTTCCAACCTTTTCAATTGCAACCTTGTAACCATTTCCTCATATGCCAAATTCTCTGAGATACCATTGTTAATGATTACCTTCCAAACTTTATCAAAAACTCTACATTTGGTCTTGAACAAACTTTTCCTTACCAGATCTTCCTTATTACTTTCACTCCAAAGTTCTCTCCTTACCATCAAGTTCTTTTCCTTCTTAGGTTCATTCAGTGATTCTTCTTGCACCAAAGTATTTCTACTACTACTGACCTTCTTACTTGCATGTGTACACTCAAATGATCGATGTCCTTCTTCTCCAAAATTGTAACAAGTTCCTCAGAAACCACCTCTATTATAACCACCTTAGTAGTTATTGCCTCTTCCTCTAGATGAACTTTCACCTTTCCACTCAGTCTTTCCTTTATCTAGATTTGGATTTTCAAGTTCAGATCTACTATTTTTTACCATAAGATCTACCTCTTCCTCTAGGGAATCTACCACCTCTACATCTTTGTCTTTCCTCATGTCTGATGCAGGAGCATCCTGGGTGTAAGAGCAATCTTGCATCACCCAAAAATATTTCTATTTTTTAATATTCAATAAGGGTTATTTCGTGCAGAGCTGCTATTTGTGGAAAGTTACTTTGAACTCAGTTTTGAAGGCTTTAGAGGCTCCGGATGAGGTCAAAAATTTGGGTGACGGGCGCTTGCGCTGGTCAAGCCTGTAGAATGCTTCGTGGCGTTTCTGAAATGGGGTTATAATAGCCGATCGGGTCAACTGGTGATGACTTATGGTCTTCAGAAGTTGGGCCACCTGAAATGGCGAAAAATAATTTTCTTCAAAATTTCTGTTCGGGTTTCAAAGGTTATCTTGAGCCGACTATGATGTAATGAAATGTAAAATAAAATAATTCTAAGTTTGGTCGGCCTTATTGGCTAAAATTCTGGAACCTTCCCAGGCGGTGGAAAATTGCCTATATAAGGAAGGCTGTATTATTGTCTTAGGCAGTTCAGAATAGTTCTGGGTAGTAGATCTGGGTATTGATTCGAGGCTTTGTCCTACAGAATATTGTAAGGGAATGCCCATGTGGCTTGGCATATTGTAACTCTGAAAATTTGTAATTCCACATTTGTGGAGATAATAAGAAGCCAATTTTCTATTCTTGCATATTGTTGTAGTTTCTCTGTTTCTGTTATGTGTTTGTGGTATTAAGGGGAGCACCCTTCATCAAGTGGTATCAGAGCGGGAGTTCTTGAGTGTGTAAACAGATCACTGACTGTGAGGCAGTTCTCACCAGGACCGTGGCTAGGGTTTCAGCGCGCATCGCAAAAATGCCTCCACGAAGGGAACGTGGCGGAAGAGCTGGTGTTGTAACACCTGAGGTTAGAGAGCTGCAGAGACAAGTGCGAGCATTGCAAGAAGAGATTCACAGAGGAATGAATCTTAATGTCAGAGATGAAAGCGAGGATGAAGCCGAAGAAGAATATCAAGAAGGAGAAGTTGAAATTGTGAACCAAGAGGAAGAAAGACTTTTTCGGGCGATTTCCAAGATTGGGAAAAGACCTAAGATTGAGGTTCCTACATTTTTTGGAAATCTTAACCCAGAGGAATTGATCGACTGGATCAATGAATGTGAGGAATATTTTGAGTACGAAGATGTTGAGGATCCTGATAGGGTCAAATTTGCGAAAGCCAGATTGAAAGGTCATGCGAAGATCTGGTGACAAGAAATTCAATTAGAGCGAAATAGAAGAGGGAAAGACAAAATCACAAGATGGGATCAGATGGTGGATAAATTGAAGTGACAGTTCATTCCTGTTGATTATGAGCTTGATCTACTAAAGAAAATGCAAAGTTTGAAGCAAGCAGGAAGATCTGTTCAGGAGTATACAGAGGAGTTCTATCGACTTCTCATCAGAACAGGCCATGAAGAAGCTGATAAGGAGAAAGTTGCCCGATACCTTAATGGGTTAAGGCCAAGCATTCAGGAGGAGCTGAATCTGGTTCGAATGAACAGTATTGAAGAGGCATACCAGTTTGCCCTAAAAGTAGAGGAAAAGCTGAACAAGAAGTTTGAGAGCAGACAAAACGGAAGAGGTCACGGTGGACGATCTGGTGGACGGTCATATGGTGGCTGAAATGAGGATCTGAAAAAGAACGATGAGGCCAGTAGTAGTCAGAATCAGCGAGGAAATAATTTCAATCGCTTCCAGGATCAGAATAATAGAGATCAGAGAGGAAGAGGAAGAGGACAAAGATCTGGAAGAGGTGGCTTCCGTGGAACATGTTTTCACTGTGGAGAAGAAGGTCATAGGGCATTTGAATGTCCTCAGCGCCAAGGCAGAACAGACAGGAGAAATGAAGGCCAGGCCAGAGTTGCACATGTAGATGAAGATGCCAGATCATCAAATTCTGAAGATGCTGAAAGAGGAGAAACGTTGATTAACAGAAGAGTCCTGTTGAGTGGTGAGAATGAACCTGAGCAAAGAAGGAGCCTGTTTCGCACCAGGTGCAAGTGCGAAGGTAAATGTTGTGATATGATTATTGATAGTGGAAGCACTGACAATTTGGTGTCAGAAGAGATGGTGACAAATTTGAAGCTCAAGAGATAGAAACACCCACATCCATATCGGATTGCCTGGGTACAGGATGACCACAAGGTCATGGTCAATGAACAATGCCTGGTGAAGTTCAAGATTAGCGGATACCAAGATGAGGTATTGTGTGATATCATATCTATGGATGCATGTCATATGTTGTTGGGTAGACCATGGCAGTTTGACAGATGTGCTGTACATGATGGTCGTGCGAATACCTATTCCCTGACAAAGGATGGAGTGCGACATAAGCTAAAATCATTGAAGGAGACTGAAGAAAATGTATGTGGTAATGCAAGGATAACTTTTGTTGATGGAAGAAATTTCCTAGATGGTATGAGGCATGAGCATGTATGTTTTGCTTTAATTCCAAAAGCTGGTAAAGAGGAAGTAGAAGATGTTCCTGTAGAAGTTGCAGATTTGTTGAATGAGTTTCAGGAGATTGTATCCGATAACGTGCCTGATGGATTACCACCAGTCAGGAAGATCAGTCATCAGATGGACTTGATCCCAGGAGCGAGTTTGCCAAATAAGGCAGCACACAGAATGACACCTGCCGAAAGTGAGGAGTTGAACAGACAAGTACATGAACTATTACAGAAATGATTGATCCATGAGAATCTGAGTCCCTGTGCTGCACCAGCAGTATTAGCACCAAAAAAAATGGAGAATGGAGGATGTGTACAAATTCTAGGGCAATAAACAAGATCACAATCAAGTACAGGTTTCCATTGCCACGAATGGATGATATTATGGACTGTTTGAGTGGAGCTGTGTATTTTTCAAAGATAGATCTGAAAAGTGGATATCATCAGATTCGGATCAGAGAAGGAGATGAATGGAAGACTGCCTTCAAGACAAAGGAAGGACTGTATGAGTGGTTAGTCATGCCTTTTGGGCTAACCAATGCACCGAGCACTTTCATACGGCTCATGAACGAGGTTCTGAAAGAATTTCTGGGTAAGTTTGTCATTGTTTACCTAGATGATATTTTGATCTTTAGTAAGACATTGGATGAGCATATGATGCATATTCGTATGGTATTTGAGAAGTTGAGAGAAGAGAAATTGTTGATTAATTTGAAGAAGTGCAGTTTTGTGAAGAAAGAGTTGGTGTATTTGGGGTTTTTAGTTTCAGGAGAAGGTCTAAAAATGGACCCAGAGAAGGTACAGGCTATCCTTGAATGGCCTACTCCAAGGAGTGCTACTGAGGTAAGATCTTTTCATGGTTTGGCTAGCTTTTACAGAAAGTTTATCAAAAATTTTAGCAGTATTTGTGGACCCTTGACTGAAACAATGAGAGGGGATAGAAAAGAGTTTAAGTGGATTAATGGGGCAGAAAAGAGTTTTCAATTGTTGAAACAAAAAGTTACAGAACAACCAGTTTTAGCACTTCTAGATTTTAATAAGGTGTTTCAAGTAGATTGTGATGCTAGTGGTACTGCAATAGGAGCTGTTATGAGCCAAGAAGGTAAACCTGTTGCTTATTTCAGTGAGAAACTAAATGATGCCAAGAGAAAATATTCTGTTTATGATCAGAAATTTTATGCTATAGTTCAGGCATTAAAGAAGTGGAGACATTATCTGCTTCCTAAGGAGTTTGTTTTGTATACTGATCATCAAGCTTTGCAATATTTGAATAGTCAAGGAAAATTGAATCAAAGGCATTTGAAATGGGTTGAGTTTTTGCAGAGTTATACATTTGTTTTGAAACACAGGAGTGGAAAGTCTAATAGGGTTACAGATGCTCTTAGTAGAAGGCAACTATTGCTGACAGAAATGCAGATTGAAGTGGTTGGGTTCAAGGAACTCAAGAATTTATATCTAGAGGATCCTGATTTTGGTGAAGCTTGGAAAGCTTGTGCAGAACCTGTTACTCTAGACAGGATGAAATGGTTGGATTTCATCATCCAGGATGATATGCTATTTAGAGGGAGTCAGTTGTGCATTCCACGAAGTTCTATGAGGGAGAATCTCATCAAGGAGAAGCATAGTGGAGGATTGGCTGGACATTTTGGTCGTGATAAAACCCTTGGTTTGGTTAGTGAGAATTATTATTGGCCACAGTTGCAGCAAGATGTGAAGAAGTTTGTACAGAGTTGTAGAGTATGTCAAATGGTGAAAAGAGTGAAGCAGTATACAGGGTTGTACCAGCCATTGCCTATACCAGAGAAGCCTTGGGAGGATATCAGCATGGACTTTGTTCTTGGTTTACCGAGGACTCAGCGGGGACATGATTCAATTTTTGTAGTGGTTGACAGATTTTTGAAGATGACACATTTCATTCCCTGCAAGAAGACTAATGATGCTGTTCATGTAGCAGGATTGTTTTTCAGAGAAGTGGTGAGACTACATGGTTTGCCAAAGACCATAGTTTCAGATCGGGACACTAAGTTTGTTGGATATTTTTGGCGTACATTGTGGAAGAAGTTGAAGATAGATTTGAAGTTTAGTTCATCACATCATCCACAGACTGATGGACAGACAGAGGTGGTGAATAGGAGTTTGGGAAATTTTCTGAGATGTTTGGTTGGAGATAAGCCAACAGGATGGGATTTGATTTTACCACAGGCAGAATTTGCATACAATAATTCTGTCAACAGGAGCACTGGTAAATCACCATTCCAGATTATATATGGAAGTAGTCCAAGAAATGCATCTGAGTTGAGAAAGATAGATAAAGGAGAAATAAGTAGTGCTGAGGCTGAGGATTTTGCAGAACATTTGAAGAACATCCATGGGGAGGTGAGGAAGCATATTACCAAGATGAACGCACAGTATAAGGCTAAGGTAGATGAGAAAATGAGGTATAAAGAATTTTAGGTTGGTGATGAAGTCATGGTTCATTTGCGGAAGGAGCGGTTTCCAGTTGGTACATATAACAAGTTGAAAATGAAGAAGTTTGGACCATGTAAGATATTGAAGAAGCATGATTCAGGGAATGCATATGAGGTAGAATTGCCTAGTGAGCTGAATATTTCACCAGTGTTTAACATTTCAGATCTGACAGAGTATCATGAAGGAGGTGTTGAAGATGAGATCACAACAGCACAGTGGAGTATTCCAGCAACTAGTTCAGACACTAAGGAGATCGAAGATATACTAGACAGTCGTATTGGCAGAAGCACAAGGAACAGGACATATGAAGACTATCTGGTCAAGTGGAAAGGATGACCTGTTGAAGATTCATCGTGGCTAACAAAGGAGGAGGTTAACCGTCTTGGTTTTCCTCTACACACCTGAGTCGTGACAGGGTCACTTCTCAAATTACCCTGCGTGTCTGATGCAGGAGCATCCTGGGTGTAAGAGCAATGTTGCATCACCCAAAAATATTTCTATTTTTTTATATTCAATAAGGATTATTTCATGCAGAGCTGCTATTTGTGGAAAGTTACTTTGAACTCAGTTTTGAAAGCTTTAGAGGCCCTGGATGAGGTCAAAAATTTGGGTGACGGGCGCTTGCGCAGGTCAAGCCTATAGAGCTCTTCGTGGCATTTCTGAAATGGGGTTATAATAGCCGATCGGGTCAACTGGTGATGACTTATGGTCTTCGGAAGTTAGGCCACCTGAAATGGTGAAAAATAATTTTCTTCAAAATTTCTGTTCGGGTTTCAAAGGTTATCTTGAGCCGACTATGATGTAATGAAATGTAAAATAAAATAATTCTAAGTTTGGTCGGCCTTATTGGCTATAATTCTGGAACCTTCCCAGGCGGTGGAAAATTGCCTATATAATGAAGGTTGTATTATTGTCTTAGGCAGTTCAGAATAGTTCTGGGTAGTAGATCTGGGTATTGATTCGAGGCTTTGTCCTACAGAATATTGTAAGGGAATGCCCATGTGGCTTGGCATATTGTAACTCTGAAAATTTGTAATTCCACATTTGTGGAGATAATAAGAAGCCAATTTTCTGTTCTTCCATATTGTTGTAGTTTCTCTGTTTCTGTTATGTGTTTGTGGTATTAAGGGGAGCACCCTTCATCAATGTCTCTTGTTCAATTTCTCCTTATCTTTAAATGTAAATTGATAAGCTTCTTCAATGTTCTCCAATTTGACCAAACTGATTTCTTCTTGGATGGAAACTCTCAATCCATTCAGGTACCTAGAAATTCTTTCCACATCATCTTCATCATGTCCAAATATGATATCTAATCTATAGAATTCCTCAGTATATTCTTTTACTGAGCCATCTTTCTTCCTCAAACTTTGCATTCGCCTAACTAGGTTAATTTGATAATCACAAGGTAAGAAATTTCCTTTCAATTTATTCACCATTTTATTCCATACCTTGATTTTTCCTTTACCTTTCCTCTTTCTGTCCAACAACAGATGTTCTCACCACAAGGATGGATGACTTTTCAACTTTGTGCTTGCAATTTTCACCTTCTTTTCCTTAGGTACATTTTCATATTCAAAATACTTTTCCATCTCGGTGATCTAGTCCACCAATTCATTAGAATCCAATTTTCCACTATATTCAGGAGGATTAAAGTGTAGCGTAGACTTCAGATTTGTCAAAGCCTTCAAAAAAATTTCCTCACCTTGATCCATCATCGGTGCAAGTTCTACATCAATTGGTTCTTCCTCAATTTCATCATCACTAACATCTTCAAGATGTCTTCATCTTCGCTAGTTTGTTTCAACAACTTCTAATCTAGTAGCAAGTTGTCTCAACATGTCTGCCAATCCTAGATCCACATCTTGCCTCTCATGAACCATCTTGAAACCCTCTACAATTTCAAGCCAGATCAAAATCTTCTACCCTAGAACAAATCAACTAGGGTTTGACAAGAAGGAACACTCAAACCTAGATTCGCAAACCTAGATACAGATCTCACCTCACTTTGATACCACCTGATGCAAGGGAGGATGGGGAGAGGAGCCAAAGACATGCCCTAACTAGATCCACCTTGCTAAGATCACACACAAAAGAAACAACACACAAGTGAGAGAGAGAATGGAGATATCTTTCTTATATTTATTTCAAATTGATTCATACATGCCGAGCTGTAAGGCCTTCCTGATTTAGGACAAATATTACAATTCAAGTACATAAGTCCTCCAACATGTGAGGATCTGAAACAATTTTCTATCTCCCAACTTCTATCTCTGATGTCCTAATTCTGATTGTCCTAAAACTACAAACAAGGATTACATTATATACAAGAGGATACTGAACAAGTTGGCCTTCAGATCCACCATCAATGGAAGGAACAACCAAATCTAGGTCCACATGCTTCCCAATGATAGATAGAGTTGGCCTCAAAAGGAAAATAAAACAAAAAACTCGGTAAGAAAGGATAATCGAGCACCAGAAAAGCATCACCAAGCACCAGGGAAATTCACTAAGCATTAGAGAGATAACCGACCAACCCCGGTAAAGAAAGGAAACTAAGAAACACCAAACAAACTCGGTCAAAGCATGAACCAAGAAACATAGGAAAACACAAACATGTTTTTGGTGACACAAGAGTGCCAAGTACCCGAGATACTCCTGCCTCACTAACCCATGTGTTGTAATTGAAAGTATAAGCATTACCTTGTCTTCTCGGTTGATAGGTCTTGTTTTGTCCTTTCAGTATCTAGACTTGCTTCATCTTTGTTCTTCATTCTTGTGATGTATGTCCATGAATGTTACAAGTCTGATAGTGTTTCTCCATGTAGGGTTTGTTAGGAGTCCTATTTGAAACTTATATTTTCACTCATGTGCCTGATATCCATACTTGTTACAACTATAACAATAACCATTAAACTTAGGAGTGGTTTTAGGATTACCTTTAGCTTTACTCCTGCAAACATTTGATGTGTGGCTCAGTTTACCAAAATGATAGCATGATAGTTTCTTAGGTCTTTGATTTGTGAATGCATTCATATGTTCATCTTGTTTTGATGATTCTCCTTGCTCAACGTATCCTAATCCAGTGATACTTCCAAGTCCTCTTTGACTGATCGGAAATTCATCAATTTTCTTGGAACTATCTTCAGCTTTCTTAGTCATTTCATTGTGTTGTTTCTGATTCTTGAATTCATTTTTCAATCTCTCATTTTCTTCTCTGAGTTCACCGATATCTTCTAGTTTCCTTGTAAGCTCACTATTCACTTGGTTAACTTCGTGACCTATAACATCCATTTGATTAGAGATTTCAAAATGATGCTCGGTAAGTCTCAGTATCTTAGATTCTTTCTCTTGTAGTTTCTCATTCATTTTTCTTCTATCTTCAACAACTGAGTTTCTCTCTTGTTTAGCTTTCCTAGCATTAATCATAACATCAATCATTCTCACCATTTGTGCTTTTTGACCGATCTGTAGGACTTTAGATTTATCGGTAAGATGGTGATTTTTCTTAGATAAATCAGATATTCCTCCTTCAGATATGTCAGACATATTGCCTGAGCCAGATCTAGTTGATTCAAAAAGATCATCAATAGTTTCTTCATGATAGTCAGTTTCACTGTACCGAATAGCCATATCCTTTCTCTAAACCAATAACTTCTTCAATTCATCCATTTCTTTCTTGTATTGTTCAATAAAGATTTGCATCTGAATCTTTTAATTTTCAATTATCTTGTCCAACCTATATCTCTCCATCCTAAGATATTTCCTCTTCAGTGGTTAAACTTACAAATAAGAGATCTAGGTCTGATACCAATTGTTGGGATAGGAAAGATATAGTAATGAGAGGGGAGGGGTGAATCAGTACCCTAATTTTTTTTCACTAATTAACAATCTACAATAGTAGTTCTTAACTAACCGACTAAGTCCATTGTTTACAACATACATTCAAATAACTTGTAAATATAAAATTTATGCAGGGGCATTCTAGGGTACTCGGTGAATCTGCATGGGAGGTGTGTGTTTGGCCAATGTTATTTGGTTGCAGCCTTGACTGACAAATTTGAAAGGACATGCTTCTCTTTGGTGAAAAGAACTACAAAGAGATAGAGAAGATGAAGGTGAAATGAAGATCAATCGATGGAGGTTGATGGTGACAAAATTGAAAGCTAAGTTCATACCTTTTGACTATGAGCTTGACTTGTTTAAGAAGTTGTAGAATCTAAATCAGAAGGATCTATCTGTTGAGGATTATACCGAGGAGTTCTACAAACTTACTATTTGGTCTGGACACTGAGAGGTTGGTAAGGAAAAGGTAGCTCAGTATGTGAATGGTTTGAGATTCAATATTCAGGATGAGCTTGGTATGCTGAATATTGATTTTGTCGAAGATGCTTATCAGTATGCTCTAAAGGAAAAATATAAGTTGAAGAGGAAACAACATAGTAATTCCTAAGGGAAGGAAAATATTGATCACTCGATGAAGGATAAACTAATTGATGCAGAAGATGAACAGAAACCTATGGAACCAAAGAAGAAGATATGTAGAGTTATCTTTAAGGGTACTTGTTATAACTGTGGAGAGGAAGGACACCATTCTTTTGAGTGTTCAAAAAAGAAGCTTGGTGACTGACAAACTGTTGTGGTGAATGAGAACAAACTTGAGTCTGAGAACTTGCTACTTTGGTGAACATTTCTCGGTACAAAGGAGGAACCTTGTTAGAGGAGTAACTTGTTTAGGACCCGATGCAAGTCTGGAGGTAAACTCTGTGATGTTATTGTTGATAGTGGTATTACTGATAACCTTGTTGCTGAAGACATGGTTCATAAACTTATGTTGAATAGAATAAAGAATCCTGGTCCTTATAGGATTGGCTGGTTGAAAGATGTTCATGCTCTAGAAGTAAGAGAACAATGCTTTATTGATGTTTAGATTGGCTAGTATAAGGATATTGTGTTATGTGACATTGTGAAGTTGAATAGTTGTGATATATTTCTCGGTAGACCTTGGCAATATGATTGCAGAGCTATGTATGACTATGTAAGAAATGTGTTTACTATTGAGAAGGATGACATGAATTTTTCCCTGATGCCTTTGCTGGATACAATGCTCGGTAGGAGAAGCCTGAGTATTGGTAGCCGAGTTGAGTCGGTGGATCCTAAAGGTGTAGTTGATCAGTGTGAAGGACATACCTATGTGTTGTCAAGGAAAGAATTGAAGAGATAGAGAAAGATGAAGTGGAAGAGTATGCAACCTGAAAAGGTGGAGGACTTGTATGTGAAGAACTAGTTTGGAGTTTATGTGCTGAATCTCAGAAAATGTTCTTGTCACATATGAAATTATTTTCAAACTTGGGGTGTCTAATGCAGGGGCATTCTAGGGTACTCAGTGAATCTGTATGGGAGGTGTGTGTTTGGCCGGTGTTACTCGGTTGCAACCTTGACCGATGGTCTCAATCATTGAAGAAAGCTCGATCACTGAAGAGAACTCAGTAATCTCTAGTGCTTGGTGAAAGTGTTACTCAGCAATGCTTGTGGTGCTCGGTCGACACTGGTGCTTGAAAATGCTTGGCATGCTTGGTTATTTCACTGGTGTTTAGTTGTTCTGGTTTACTGACTGGAGCTCTATATGATTTGTTGTGCTGATTTGGTGCATTTATTGTTGGTAGCTATTGTTACAGGCTGACATGTTGGATTTAATTATTGTAAGGCTATTAAGAGATGACTTGTATTGCATTTAATATTTGTCGGGGGGAGTTAATGGTTTCATCTAGCTGACTTGTGGCTAATGATTAGTATTTATAGGATATTTGGGTAGTTGTTTTAGGGCAGATCGAATGACTTAGTAGATCTAGATGATCAGATAGGAGATTTTGATCGTAGATTTGAGTGATGAAGTTGTGAAAAAGATCTTACATGATCTTGCAGATTAGATTGATTTCTGATAGTTTGTTTGTAGCAGAGCTAGTGGTTGAGGCTTGGAAATAAGGAGATTGCTTGGAGGCTTGCGAGCTCAAATTTAGATCTACCTTAGGGTTTTCATCAGTTGCTGATAGTTTTCAGAGCTGAACTAGCTACAATTGTATTGGATCTCATTGATCTTACAGAATTATGTTTGATTGTAATTGGCCCTAACTTAGAAGGCCTTATAGCTGGGCATGTTAATGGAAATTGAGTTAAAACATCTTGTTGTGTTGAGTTTTCCACTGTGTAATTCTAAAGTTGCAAGGTTGGACTATCCTTAATTGGATCCTCCTTGACTTCATCTGTGTTAGGTGGTATCAATGCAGAGTTGTTCTTATTGGAGAGAAGGTTGACCTAGTAAGGCTAATATTGCAAAGTTGATCTTGTTGGTGAAGAGATCATATGATCTTAGTTGCAGATCTATGGCACTAAACTTGTGGATCTTTCCCTAGTTGGTTGTGCAAGGTGATAGGTTGAGATCTAACTTGCATACAACTTGGAGATTGCCATAAGGTGGTTGGTGTAGGGTTTGTTGCAGAGGGTTTCTCTTATCTTTAAGGATGCCTCTAAGAATATTGGACCCTAGAGTGATTGCTGATGCCTGTGATATTGTGGAATCTAGGATTACAAAGAAGGTGAAAATAGATTTTAGATCTGAGATGGAGTTGATGAAGAATGACATGGTCATCGAGATCATGAGAGTTGCTGCTAGTGTACCTCAGAATGTTGGTACTGAAGATGGTTATGAAGAAGTTGCTGAATACTTTGAACCTATTGGATCTAGTGGTGATGACTAGAGGGATAGATTTGGTGAAGATAGAACTGCTCAGTTGCCTATATCTGGAGCTTGGTTAAGTAGTAGTTATCGAATGGAAGTTTCTAATTTCTCTAGTACTTTGAAGCCCAAGAACTTTATTGATTGGATTGGTGAACTTGAAGATTTCTTTGAGCTAGAAGAAATTGAAGATCCTCTTTGAGTGAGATTAGCATAGACAAAGTTGAAAGGACATGCTGCTCTTTGGTGGAAAGAACTACAAAGAGATAGAGAAGATTAAGGTGAAATGAAGATCAATTGGTGGAGGTTGATGGTGACAAAATTGAAAGCTAAGTTCATACCTTCTGAGTATGAGCTTGACTTGTTTAAGAAGTTGCAAAATCTAAAGAAGAAGGATTTTCCTATTGAGGATTATACCAAGGAGTTCTACAAACTTACTATTCGGTCTGGACACCAAGAGCTTGGTAAGGAAAATGTAGCTCAGTATGTGAATTTTTTGAGATTCAATATTCAAGATGAGCCTTGTATACTGAAGATTAATTATTTCAAAGATGTTTATCAGTATGCTCTGAAGGAAGAAGATAAGTTGAAGAGGAAAGAACATAGTAATTCCCGAGGGAAGGAAAAGATTGATCACTCGGTGAAGGATAAACTAACTGATGCAGAAGATGAATAGAAACCTATGGAACTGAAGAAGAAGACAAGTAGAGTTATCTTTAAGGGTACTTGTTATAACTATGGAGAGGAAGGACACCATTATTTTGAGTGTTCACAAAAGAAGCTTGGTGACCGATGAACTACTATGGTGAATGAGAATGAACCTAAATCTAAGAAATTGCTGCTTTGGCAGACATTTGTCAGTACAAAGGAGGAACCTTGTTAGAGGAGTAACTTGTTTAGGACCCAATGCAAGTCTGGAGGTAAACTCTGTGATGTTATTGTTGATAGTGGTAGTACTGATAACCTTGTTTTTGAGGACATGGTTCAAAAAATTGGGTTGAATAGAATGAATCATCCTTGTCCTTATAGGATTGGTTGGTTGCAAGATGTTCATACTCTAGAAGTAAGAGAAAAATGCTTTATTGATGTTCAGATTGGATAGTATAAGGATCTTATGTTATGTGACATTATGAAGATGAATAGTTGTGATATATTTCTTAGTAGAGCTTGGCAATATGATTGTAGAGCTATGTATGACTGTGTAAGAAATGTGTTTACTATTGAGAAGGATGATAGGAAGTTTTCCATGATGCCTTTACTAGATACAATGATCAGTAGGAGAAGCCTGAGTATTGGTATCGGAGTTGAGTTGGTGGATCCTGAAGGTGTGGTTGATCAATGTGAAGGAAAGACCTGTGTGTTGTCGAGGAAAAATTTGAAGAGATAGAGAAAGATAAAGTGGAAGAGTATGCAACCTAAAAAGGTGGAGGACTTGTATGTGAAGAACCAATTCAAGGTTTATGTGCTGAATCCTAGAAAATGTTCTTCTCACATATGAACATCTTTTCAAACCTGGGGTGTTTGATGCAGGGGCATTCTAGGGTACTCGGTGAATTTGCATGGGAGGTGTGTGTTTGGCTGATGTTACTCGGTTGCATCCTTGACTAAAGGTCTTGGTCATTGAAGGAATCTCAGTCACTGAAGAGAACTCAACAATCTTTGGTGCTCGGTGAATGTGTTACTTGGCGATGCTTGTGGTGCTTGGTCGACACTGGTGCTCAAAGATGCTTGGCATGCTCAGTTGTTCTGGTTTACTAACTAAAGTTTTGTATGATTTATTGGGCCGACTTGGTGCATTTATTGTTGGTAGTTATTGTTACAAGCCGACATGCTAGATTTAATTATTGTAAGGCTATTAAGAGATGACTTGTATTGCATTTAATATTTGTTGGGGGCAGTTAATGGTTTCATTCAGCCAACTTGTGGCTGATGATTAGTATTTATAGGATGTTTGGGTAGTTGTTTTAGGGGAGATCAGATGACTTAGTAGATCTAGATGATCAGATAGGAGATTCTAATAGCAGATTTGAGTGGCAAAGTTGTGGAAAAGATCTTGCATGATCTTGCAGATCATATTGATTTCTGATAGTTTATTTGTAGTAGAGCTAGTGGTTGAGGCTTGGAAACAAGGAGATTGCTTGGAGGCTTACGAGCTCAAGTTTAGATCTGCCTTAGGGTTTTCATCAATTGCGAATAGTTTTTAGAGATGAACTAGCTAGGATTATATTGGATCTTGTTGATCTTATAGAATTACTTCTAATTGTAATTGGCCCTAACCTAGAAGGCCTTATAGCTAGGCATGTTAATGGAAATTGAGTTAAAATAGCTTGTTGTTTTGAGTTTTCTGCTGTGTAATTCTAAAGCTGCAAGGCTAGACCATCCTTAATTGGATCCTCCCTTCCTTGGTTTGCATAAAAAATGCATGTAAAAAAAACTATAAAACATTCATGAAAATGTTAACTTATGACTCAAGTATTTTGGTTATGCATAAACCCTTGTTAGAAGGTAAAAACTGTGGTGGGGATGACACCCACAAATTCTTCACTACTGCGGTAAATAAAGTATGCGGGTTAAGGCTATAATTATGATCACTTCTGAAGATATTACCCTATTAGGAGTAACATAAGATCTATTAGATCTACCTTATGAAAGGAATTTAACAACACCAAATAAGTGTGCACTCAGTTAGGATATTTATAATAGATGGTTAAGTCTACTCTATTAAGAGATTTACAATCCCGCTACAATGGTTAAATTTATAACAGAAAGTATCTGTAAATGAAAACTTGTTCTTGTTTGAATTAGATCTATGAAATACTAAGTAGATTTCACCTTGATATGTAGAATATTACTCTATTTCCTACTCGGTAGCCTTGTAAGTCTCTGATAAACTAATACTATTTCTAATAACTTTTCATTCATGCAAACCCTTGTCTGATTATTGATGTCCTATATGAAGCTACTACTTCATGATCTCCTTATCATGCATATGTCAAAATGACATCTATTACAATTATATAGCAAACTTCTTTGACATAATAAGGTTTGCAACATCTTAGAAAACCTAAGATCTACGGTGTACAAAAATAACCTAGATCTAACTATTGTACACACGAAAGTAGTGCACTTCTATGAATCCTTACAATCAAGAACACTCAAGAATGAGGTCTCAAAAATTGATCCATAGCTCTCTATGTATGGAGTTGCAAGATTGTAAAATTACTCTTAGCTAGAGCTATAAACTCATGACCTTGCTAGTCAACCACACAATGAGAGATTCAAATGAAGACAAGGGCAAGAATGCCAATATTCCCAAAGAATCAAATGAAATGCAATGCAATGCGACCTATATGAGTATGAAAATTATTCTATGAAAATGAAAGTACAAATTATGCTATGAAAGGAAAGTACAAAGATTACAACCTTCCTAATTAGGCTATGTGAGACTAATCTATTTCATAAAGGAAATCTATACTAAGAATGCCATGATTATGCAACTATGAAAGAAAACTAAATGAAATGCAACAACAATGTCTTCAAAGCTTGGATGCAAGGATGTCTTCAAAGAGCTCCAAATAACCTAGAAAACCTACAGCTTAACATTAGCATAAAAACATGAAATGGATATATATACAAATGAGGAAGAGAGCTCTCCTTTTATAGGAAATGAGAAAGAATGGGCCATGGAGATTAAGAGGAAAAAGACTTAATAAATGGTGGAGCATCAAAGAAGAGAAATCTATGTGCACAAATATCCTCCAATGAGAAAATAAGAGTTGACTTTAGTGTCCATATGAGACAAAAAGTGCTTTTCTTCTTTTTATAAAATAAGAATAATGCTTTATTTGTGCAACTTAGGATAAGAGGAAAAGTGGGGGCTTTTTATTTAATAAAAGGGGAGGAAATATTCCTTTTAAATAAATAAAGACTTAGGATAAAATGGGTAGCCCAAGGCAAATAATAAAAAATGATAAAATAGGATTTGATCAAGGAAATTGATATAATTGATAAAATGCTGATTTTTGAAAATATTGATTCAGGGATTTGATAAATTGCAAGAATGGGGCCCAAAGTCTAAGTGACCATTTTAGGGTGCATACATTTGCCCATATTTGACTAATGTGTGATCATTCTGAGAACACATGCAGTCAAAGAAGAATTGAAATGTGAGATCGATTTGGGATCACAAAACAACCCAGATGTGTGTTCATTTTGGGAACACATCAGGACAAAAATAAGCAAAAACTGAAACACAAGACCAACACCATCGCTGCTAGGTGAAAATCAAGCCTTAGACAAAACTATCACCGTCACTACTAGGCAATAATCAAGTCTAAAAAATAGGAGATAAAAATTGAAAGACAAAATCACCACCATCGCTACTAGGTGATAATCAAGTCTAAAAATAAGAATCTCAAGCTGAGCTGAATGATAAAGCTAAATCAAAGATTAAAGCTGAAAGGTACTGCCCCCTTGGAATCAAAATTGAAATTAGGTAGAGGAGAATAGGAAATTGATAAACTTGTTCAAAACACTAGAAATCATAGTCAAAAAATAGGGCAATAGGATAACCATCAAGTAGTAAAGACATGCCTTAGGTTGACTAGGTTTGACTGGGAAAGATATAGGATAAAAATTAGGTCAAACCTTAGAGAAATGAAGTGAATGATAATGAATGATAGACTAGGAGTTTTGAAAGAGATGGGGGTGAAGAAATGAAGATGCCCCAATAAAGATCGAAGGATCAGACCTCAAATGGTCAGCTAACTACGTAGAAGAAGGAGAAATTTTGCAATGCAATTTTGAATATCAAGATTAACTTAGATTTTGATTTTGAGTCCAAAAATGGATCTAGGACATCGAAATTAGCCGGGGGTACAATTGTCATGCAATTCTGAGGTGTTTTGAAAATTAGGTCAAAAAGTCAAAATGCTATAAAAGGGGATAAAAAGGTCATGATGATAAGATTAACCCCTTGTGATGATAGGAATAGGATGTGATGTGAAAGACAAGGAGCGAAGACATGGTTGAGAAAAGAAAAGGTGAGCGTAGTTGACCGACTAGTCCGTGAAAGATAAAAGGAGAGCTCTTTCCATATGCAAGGTGCAAAACTAAACTATCATGAACCTACAAATGCAAGCTACTATGAAAGTGGTTTATTTGCAAGGTCACAATGCCAATAGACATCTAATAATCATCATTGAGAATTATTGGTAGCCTTGTAAGATCATACAATACACACTAGTTTGACTATGGGTATATGAATATGATCTATATCAGATGAAATGTGGGAATCCCACCTAGGCACCAAAGACATATAGGTCAAGATGACTAGTGCAGTGAGATTACCTAAGTTTACTATAGCAAGATTATGCTTTCATTAGGACATAAGAAGGTCAATATATTTATAAGCATGCACTCGCGAAATAGTCAAGGATAATACCTTGTCAATCCCTAGTGTCAAGTAGGACCAACATAAATGCTCATGACAGTTAGGATCAACAAAATATACCCACAAGCAGGTAAAGAAATAAAACATGTTCTCATACCCTCAGTCTTCTAGCTATGCATCATCAAAAACTTCTCAGGGAGAGACCACTCATCAAAGAAATCATCATAGACAACACACAAAATAAATAAAGTCAACATATCTCAATGAGTCGAGTGTTTAAGTGCATGTGTGTAGGTCATAGAGTCAAACTTTGAGTATTAAATTTTCTAATGAGCGATATCGCATCATACTTAGACTAGTGGGTAGGATATCTGATAAGTGTTAAGAAACACTTGACACAAAGGTAGTGTTGAAAAACACTATTTGGGGTGGTGTTGAAAAACACCTATTTGTGAAATGTCCCAAGAGACAAACACACCTAAAGGACCTATGCTAACAGGTATGCCCCCTAGACAAAAATAAAGACCAATTCTAGACCAAGTCAAATAAGGTCAAGGCATGATGGAGAATGGCTAAGTGTCGAGGACGCATGCTAAGAGATAAGGGTGCAAAAGGCCTCAAGTAGCACCTGTTTCTAGGTTTTCACCACTTGGAGAATTTTTTTAATTTTTCAATTTTTTTGTATTTTTGCTACCAAGGTGCCTGTTTCCAGGTTTTCACCAAGGCAATTTTTCTATTTTTTTTAATTTTTTAATTTTTTAATTTTTTAATTTTTTGGATGAGACATCAAAGTGCCTATTGCTAGGTTTTCACTAGGATGCTCTTTTTTCAAGACTTTATATGCTTTTTAGGATTTTTTCAGTATCATATATGAATTTTTTTGGTATTTTTTCAGGATCAATAAATATGTACAAAGGATGCCCCCAGACAGAATAGGCATCATGGATAGAACTTCTTGAGGTGCAAAACATTAATAGGATCAAGGAGCTATTCCCCCTATTCATTAGATAGCAGGTAAGCACCTATCCCAAAAGCAGTAGTAATAATGTATGGTCCAAGCCAATTAGGTTCAAATTTGCCCTTTTGTTCATGATATTGTTGGTTCTTAGGATTCTCACGTAGGATAAGACCTCCTACTTGAAATTCTTGAGGGAAAACCTTGTTGTTGAATGCTTTGGACATATGCTTTTGGTAGACTCTCATGTGATCAAAATATGCTCTTCATTTCTCATCAAGAAGCTCCAATTCTTGCAACCTCATGGCATGATAATCTTCATCTGTAATCAAACCTTTGAGAGGCAATCTCAACTTCTAAAGGTAATACTGCTTCAGCACCATAAGTGAGGGCAAAAGGAGTAGCCCCTGTGGGAGTACAAATACTCATTCTGTAAGCTCATAAGGCTGGATTGATCTGTAAGTGCCAGTCTCAACCATTCTTGTGAACTATTCTATGGAGAATCTTAAGAATGGTTTTATTAGAGGCCTCTGCTTGTCCATTTCCTTGTGGGAAGTAAATGGAGGACCAATGTTGTTTTATCTTGAATTTCTTGCAGAGGTGTGTAAGGTCCTTGTTTTTGAACTGACTTCCATTATCAGTGATTATCTCAAAAGGTATCCCAAACTGACAAATGATGTGATTCAATATGAACAAAGAAATTGTCTTTCCTAAAGCAACAGAGAGTGGAATGACTTCTACCCATTTGGTAAAGTAGTCAATAGTAGTAATTATGAATTTATGTCCACTTGATGAGTTGGGATGAATTTGCCCAACAAGGTCAAAGGCCCAGTGCTGAAATGGCCAATGAGAAATTGAAGGAATAAGCTCCCTACTTGGAGCATGAATCAGGTTTCCATGTTTCTGACACTTTTCACAAGACTTGGCAAAAGCTATAGCATCCATCTGCATTGTGGGCCAATAGTACCCCACCCTAAGCAACCTTCGGGCCATGGAAAGACCATTGGAATGTCCTCCAAAAATTCCCTCATGGATGTCAACTAACACTTGGTCGAACTCATCCTTTTCCAAGCACCTAAGAAGTGTCCCATCTAAACCCCTCCTATACAGATCACCAGAGATAAGGGTATGGTGAGAGGCATTATAGAAAAGGTTTCTTCATTCAGATCGATTAAATGATTCCAGAATGATGTCATCACAAAGGTATGAATAGATAGCACCATAACGGGAAGACTCATGAGTGAACAAGGTACAAATGACATGGCTTTTAGAGGAGTCAAAGATGGGATGGTGTAGCTCTTCCACCAGAAATTCAAATCTTGATTCATGTTGTTCCAACTAAAGGAGTGAAGCTAATGTAGCCATAGCATTTGCAACCTTGTTTTCTATTCTAGGGATCTATTGAAATGTCACAAATGTGAAGTAACGTTGCAATGAATCAACCATCTTTTTGTAAGGTATCAGCTTATCATCCTTAGTTTGGTACTCTCCATTTACTTGGTTAATAATCAATTGCGAATCCCCAAAGACATGTAGCTTTGTAATTCCCCATTCTATGGCCATCTTCAATCCATTGGTTAAGGCCTCATATTCAGCAATGTTGTTTGTGCATGGGAACAATAATTTATAGGACTTGGAAATAGTACACCCATGAGGGGAAACAAACAACACTCCATCTCCTGATCCATTTTGCATATTTGAACCATCAAAGAACATCTTCCATGTTCTTGTAGTCATGTACATTATGTGCTCATCTGGAAACTCAACTTTCATTGGTGCTTTGTCTCAGATTGGAAAATCAGCCAATTGGTCTGCAATGGCTTGTCCTTTTATAGCCTTACACTCAACATACTCTATGTCAAATTCTGAAAGGATCATCATCCATTTAGCAAGTCTACCAGTGAGGGCAGCCTTACCAAGTGAGTATTTTAGAGGATCAATTTTGGCTATGAGGTGTATTGTATGTGCAAGCATGTAGTGATGCAACTCTTAGGAAGCAAACACCACCACAAGGCAAGACTTCTCAATAATAGTATAATTGACCTCATAAGAAACTAGCATTCAGCTGATGTAATAGATAGCTCATTCTTTTCTAGTATCATCAAGTTGAGCTTACAATGCCCCCAAGGAAGATTTTGTCACTCAGATGTAAAAAATTAATGGTTTTCCTGGGATAGGAGGCATCAAAATTGGAGGATTAGCCAAGTATTGTTTTATTTGATCTAGGCTCTTTTGGCAATCCTCATTCTAAGCACATGTGGCTCCCTTATGCAATGTCTTGTTGAATGGTTGTGCTCTATCTGCAAGCTGTGAAATAAACCTCTGTATGGATTGGAGTCATCCTTGAAGACTTCTCATCTGACTAATGTTCTTAGGAGGTGGCATATCTAATATGGCTTGAACCTTTTCAGGATCCACCTCTATTCCTTTGGCTGAAATTATGAATCCTAGAAGTTTACCCAAGGTAACCCCAAATGCACACTTTTTGGGATTCAATCTTAATTGAAACTGCTCCATTCGATCTAGAATTACTTCCAAATCTTGTAGGTGTGTACCCCTTTTCTTAGACTTGGCCAAGGTATCATCCACATAATCCTCCATGTTTTTATGAATCATATCATGAAATATTGTGGTCATGGCTCTTTGTTTTATGGCTCCTACATTTTTTAATCCAAATGGCATGACGTTCCAACAATAGGTTCACCATGTAGATGTGAAGGCTGTCTTTTCTTGATCCCCAGGAGCTATTTTTATTTGGTTATAACTGGAAAAACCATCCATTAAAGAGTATATCTCATAGCCCGCAGTCATATCCACTATCATGTCTATGTTAGGGAGTGGGAAGTCATCCTTTGGGAAAGCTTTGTTAAGATCTCTGAACTCTGTGCATACACGAATGGACCCATCATGCTTTGAAACTGGAAAAATATTTGAGATCCACTCGACATAGTCAATAGCTCTAATAAATCCTGCTCCTAAGAGCTTTTCTAATTCAGCCTTAACAAGGAGAGCTATATGAGGGTGTATTTTCCTCAACTTCTATTTTACTAGTTTAATTCCTAGAGCTATAGATAAGTGATGCATAATAAGATTAGTGTCAAGCCCTGGCATGTCTGAATAGGTCCAAGAAAAATTGATTTTCTTCTTTTGTAAGAACTTTGTGTATGCCTCTTTTTCTTGCACTAACAAAGACTGAGCTAGATGAATCACCTGTGGAGCCTCTTCTATATTCAAATTTACTGGTTGTGTAGGCTCAATAAGAACTAATGACCTGTCTTGGAAATAACTTGGTAGGTTATTAAGTACCCCATCCTTAGGTGCCTCAAAGAGGTTTTCACCTTCAGATACGTCCTTTCTTTTTACTTTTTTTGGGTTCTGACAACACCACATAGTGGTTTTTTCCATTAGAACCATTTCTCTTTTTTTTCTTTTCTTTTATTTTGTGACTGAGGTACTTAATATTCAGCTTTTTCATACTTGTTGTAGGTTCACTGGTGGAAGAGACTACAGGTTCAAGAGCATTCAAGTAGTAGGCTATCTCGTAGCCATTGTGGAAAGTGAGAAGCTAAGGCTCTTGACAAAGTTGTGACCAATCAATCAGATGATGGTTTACAAGGGGTAGGTCAATGACTAGTTCAACATTATTGATACGAAAGGCATTATCTCTGGTCATTGCATAGTTAGGATCTGTCAAGTTTCCCTCTAAGATACCTAAATTAGGACTTGTCCTACCAAATGAAGCATCATCCACTAAGGCAATTCGAGGAGTCCAATCCTCTAGTCCTACACTAGGTTCATTGGTCACATTAGGTTGAGTACTATAGGTGTGGACAAGATCCATGTCTAAATCAACTGTTCCATCTAAAAGAGAGTCCCATTCAAACTCATGTGAATCTATCTCTGAATCCTTGCTGGGATGTTTACACCAAGAAGGCTTAGGATGCCTTGATGTAGAAGGTTCGAGATGGTGAAGGGTATCACCTTCTCTGGTGTTTGTATTTTTAGCTATTGAATCATCTGAATCCCCACAAAGGAGAATTATGGTAAGCACCCAATCATGAGTCATGTCTTGTTGGTTTTGGAGATTAGGTGTATAATTTGAGTCACTATCACTATCCATCACAGCTAGGATAGGAACACTTGTGTTCTTTCCATTATCAAACCCCAGGCCAACTGTTGACTTAGTCCTATGACCAAAAAGAGCATGGTTGAGTGGTTCAGCCTTGGCATCTAACCTATGATAGAGAGGGCCATGACTAGGTAGCCCATGTTGGTGACCAACGTGTATCCTCTCCCATAAGTCTTAGGAGATGGAGACAAATTTTCATTATGTAGGTACTTTTCTTCTCTGTATATCCAATCTCTAACAACCACCTCTTCTTTCTCACCCTGAATAGGTACTGAAGACTCTACAAAAGTATCAAATAGAGTCATGGCTAAAGACAAGGGACGCATCTCTTGTGATGGTGTACCATAGGACCTAGGTGAAATTGGCAATTTTGTAAAGGAGTCAATTTGATATCCTCCCATACCAAGGTCTATGGACTTGAATTTATCCTTACATTGCTCAAGAGCTGCCCCAAAATTGTCCACTTCTCTATTTAAGGGAACATGGGCTCCTACTAAAATGGCATTAATAGATAAGGTACTATCACCTGGTATGCAAAATTCTACACCATTGTATGGAAACTTGACACATTGGTGATAGGTAGACAGTATTGCTTGCATGTCATGAATCCATGGTCTACCTAGTAGGATGTTGTATGCTAGAGGACTATCATAAATGATTTGAAACAAAATGTCCTTTTCAACAGGACCAATTCTGACTGGAAGAATAGCTAACCCCTTAGAACTTCTCTCAGCCTCATCATAGGATTTGATAGTAATTTTCTTCTTGGTATCAATGGCATGCTCTGAGTAACCTAGGTTTTTAAAAAGACTTAAAGAATAAATATTGAGCCAAACACCCCCATTTATCAACACATGCTTAACATGGGTTTTATGGATCATGACCTCAATGTGAAGGGCAAGATTGTGTGGATGGCTCAAGGCTTTATCATCTTCTTTGAAAAATGTAAGGTTATGTGGGCTAGTAAGGTGGTTGACCATGTTATAGAATTGGTCGACATCTATATTATGAGGGACATTTGCTACACACAAAGTGTCCTAAAGGACATGCTTGTGTCTAGGAGACAATTCTAAGAGCTCAAAAATAGAAATCTATGCTGGCATTCATTGTAACTGATCAATAACATTGTAACTCATATCAAGACCAACTACAGACTTGGGAGGAACACTTTTGGACACTGGTTGCTTGGATTTGCTAGAATTAGGACCTTTAATGATAATAGGACCTTGGGAATGACTCCTAGTAATAGCATTGAGAGGCTAAGATGACTTGTGAGATTGAGGACCTCTAAGCACAAAAATGGGTCCTTCATCAAATATTGGAGGCGAGCTTACATCATAATCTTGGGAATAATTCCCTCTCATCATGTTGACATCATTGTCCACAACCTCAAGCATATTAATGACATTTTTTGCAGTTGTATAGGTATAATTGATTGTGGCCTTGCCATTCTTGTTTTGAGAGGTCTCCCCCTTCTCATACTTAGGCAAGGGCTCCTTAAAGGCCTTGTGGTCTGTATTTGTGGTCAACCCATCAACTTGTTATTACCCATTCTCAATAAGGTCTTGAACAAGATGTTTGAGTTTAAAACAACCTTCAATGTCATGTCCAATCCCATTGTGGTATACAAAGTAAGCCTTCTCATTCCACCAATAAGGTTTAGGATCGAGTATGTGAAACTTTGAAGGATCATGAGGTTGTACCAAATTATGAGCAATCAAGGTCTTAAAAATGTCTGCATAAGAGTATCCAAGCTTAGTGAATTGCCTCTTTCCTGACTTAGATTTATCTTGATACTTGGGCTTGTGCTCTTGTTGATCTAGGGATGTCTGCAGCTTCATAGCTTGAACTACATTAGATAGATTAAGAACTCCTTGTTCCTTAGGTTGTGGAGAGTCAACAACTTCATCATTGACTATGTGCTTATTTTTGTTCCAATATGAGTTCTTTTTATCCTTATTATTGTTGTTATTGTTTTGGCCATTGTTGTTGTTACTCTGTTTGGCCAAAATACCTTGTTCTTTTAGAACATCCTCAATGCGACATGCAGTTTCTACCATAGTATCAAAAGAATTAAAGACCATTTTTCTAACTTTCTATCTTAATTCTGGCACTAGATTTCTCACAATTATATCAATCCTTTCTTCCTCAAGGATGGCCCTAGAATATTTGGAACATAAGCATCTCCACCTTTGTAAAAATTTCACAAAGGGTTCCCCTTGATTCTATTTAATTTACACAAATCAAGCATGGTGTCTGACCTTGATAAATTATATGAAAAATGTTGCATGAACCTTTGGACAAGTTATTTGAATGTTTTAACAAGAGGGGTAATGTTAGTAAACCACTCCATAGCTTGGCCTTTAAGGTTCCTTGGGAATAATCTCATAAGGTAGGAGTCCTCATGATGAAATTCAAAGCTCATGATATAGAATTGTCGTACATGGTCAGGCGGGTCACCACTACCATCATATTTGTCATATGTGGGGATTTCAACCTTTCTAGGAAAATCTACCATAACCACACTTTTATCAATGGGATTAGGACATATAGAATCCAAGTTGAAGGAACTCTTAGGAGCCATCATTTTCTCCATAGTCTTTTGCATCTACTTAATCACCTCATCAGTTGAAGGGTTTTGCTTCTTAATCTTTTGGTCCACATCAAAGTTGTATGGAACTTTTGCGCCCTTATTGATTAGACTTTCCAAGAACTAATCCTTATTTTTCTCCACATACTTCTCCACATATTGTTGGAAGGATGGTTCTTGTTGCATTGTCATAAAATCAATAGTGTCAAAGTTGGCATTACTTTCTCCATGTTGAGAGCCAGCCATGATGAGCTCATTGGGAGGGTTGTCTTGAGTATCTAGGAGGTGATTGTCTCCTATGATGGTCATACCAAGAAGTCCTTCTTCCTCTAGGACTAGGTGATCTTGATGGGGTCCTTGACCTTCTTCTTGGACTTGGTGAGGGAGTAGATGGTGGAGAGTTGGTTCCACTATTGGTACCCCTATTGTTGAATTGATTATGGAGTTTTTGTGCTAGGAGCCTATCTTGTTCTTCTTGTGTGGCTCTTCTCCTTATGTCTAGCAAAGCTCATTCCTCATCCTCCAATTGTTTGAACCTTTCTTTCTTAGTAACTTGTTCATCTAAGAAAGCTTGTTTCTCCCTCTCAATGCACTTCAACCTCTCACTTGTGTATCGTGAAGTGTCTCTAAGTGGAGAAGGTTGTCTTGAATGTTTGGATACATTAGCTGCATCGATATGAACATCACCAGATTCATTGTTTTGGTCTTCATGTTGTGATCGTGCATCTGAGTGAGCTTGCCTATGATGTCTTTCAGCTCGTTGATGAGCATCTAGATACCTTGTGTTGATAGGAGGTGATCTAGGTGGACTATCAGAAGAAGACCCAGCAGACATCGTGTCACCCCTATGTCATTGGAACATGTCATTAAGAGTTTGATTCATTTCTTCTCTTTGTTGTCTAGTGAAGGTGTAACTCATATCCATATTTGAGGAACTAGGTGCTAAAGAGGTACTCAATCTGTTAGGATTACTCTTTGGGTCAAAACTAACCTTAGAATCACTCTTAGGGGATCGATCGAAAATGGGTTCTTTTCCCTTTCACTGTTGATGAGTCTTAAGGGTAACTTATTAAAGACAACCGGGGGTCATTTTCCTTGATTCACTTGGCACCTTGTTGTAACTGACATGAAAGAAAATGAGTCTTGATGATAAGGTGACCTCTCAAAATGTCAACACCAAACTAAGATAATTAAAGTTCTCTAATGTCCAAAAAGAGATGGAAAGATAGAAATTGCAAATGGCGTTACCAACACTGTCAAAGCAGTGCCAAAATCAAAGGATCAATATCCTTGCACGTTTGAACTAGGAGGATGGACTTAGCCAAATTGTATAATTGAAATTGAATTTGAGTGGAAATGATTTGGACAAAAAGAGTATTAGAATTCTATAAGAATGTTACTAATAACTCTAGAGATATACTTTCTCAACATGAATAATCTTCTAACTTGACAATTCTTCCCAAGGTGACTTTGTAAATCGAATGACACTACCCCTAGAGGGATAAAATAGAAATTTAGGGTAAAGACAGGCTTCCAACGGCAAGATAAGCTATCTTCCTAAAGACCCAGCCAACTAAAAGTAACTGTGAAATAACTAAAACCAAGTATACAACAGAAAATTCTCAGGTGACACTTTCTAGGCTAACCAGGTGACACTTTAAGACCAGGTGAGTGAGGTGACAGTTGTGCAGGGATGAACTATTGCATGAAAATTCTTAGAACAAGGTGCGATAGTGTTTTAGTGTTGTATGACTCTTTGACCAGTGAATGTCAAAATCTTAGTTTTAAAGCCTGTTTGTTCAATATTTTCAGTTTGAGGGTTGATTTTTCAATTCTAATCACAATGATAGCAGTGAATTGATAGGTTTGCAAATAGTATGGGATCAAACGTGTCTTCAAGCACTTGAAACAAGGGCAAAATCAACCTTGCCAAGACAAACACTTGTGATATCAAAATAGAAAAAAACCCTATGAATACTACCGATTGTTTGAATGTTCAAGAACATTAACACCGTTATTACACAATCGAAGACACTTCAAGCAATATCTATCCTAGAAAGTCAAGGCTCAATACTTAACAACTTGGCCCACACTTGATGCTCCCTTGCCTCACACAAAGTGGTTGCCCACAATAGATATTGGCTTTGTCATGGAAGTGCCAAAGACACAACCAAAGGAACACATGGTGAGTAATCTTGGGGTGATCTAGGTTATTCCACTTGGATCAATCCTTGCACCAAGAAGTTAAGCGACAAGAGTACCTTAGGAATTCTTGCTCAACATTTTCCTCATGGTCACAATCCCACAAGTACTCACATCAAGTGAAGACAAGCACTACATCTACCAAGGTTTTGTGTCCTCGATAGCCTTGAGTTTATAGTGGGTCAGAATAGCTGGCAATACACTTGTCCCCACTTGGGTCATTCCTCTTGATTGCTCAAGAGCAGGCCCGCTAAAGGATTCTAGAGATCTAAACAAAAGTGGATCAACTTATGAGGTTCAAGGATTTTGTTTCACCACAAGGATGAAGAACATACTCCCCTTATCTCAAAGCTTTCTCCCAAACACACCAAGCAAAGTTCAATTATCCTCTTGTTTTCAAAATCCAAATATGGGTCAAGATTTTCTAGTTCACCACAAGGGTGAAGAGCATACTTGTCTTATCACCCAAGAATTCCTACAACAAGATATTAAGTGCCTATGAAATGAAACAACTAGCATATGCTGCACTCAATAAAGAAAACAATTAAACAAGCACTTGATTGGGTTTTTATACTTTGGGCAACCCTACAAAAACCATTAGTAGCCCTTGTGCATTTGAAGCTTTTAACATGTATTCTTTTCACAAAATATTTCAAGCAATGAGAGCACCTACAAGAACAACTTGTTAGCCCAACAAGGTTACAACAATCCAAAATCCAATTAGGTCTAAGCAATCCACTATCAAAAGTATTTAAAGCACTAAAGGTGGAACACTTAACTTGCCAAGTAAGTGTGAAGTGAGTCCAAAAAGTGGAACATTTAACTCTTCACACAAACTCAAAGAAAGTCAACACCTTATAAAACTAATGAGATCAAGAAAGCATAAAAGGGAGAACTTTTTGGAGCACTTAATGCTCTTTTCAAGTAGACCCCTCCCCTATGTATGAATGTTGACCTTGCATACAAAGGGTGGAAATGAGGGGTGATTAGAAATAAGTGAGTCCAACAACCCAAATTTAGCTAACAAGATCAATCAAAAGTACTCTAAACTTGCTTATCAATACTACTCACAAATGAAAAAGGATTGAATCAATGGAATATTTAACTTTCCAAGCAAACATAGAGTGAGTCCACAAAGTGGTGCATTTAACTCCCTATGTAAACAAGGAATGAATCCATGCCCCCAATCACTCAATGAGATATTTGATATTGGAAACCAAGAAGCATTCACTTACACAAACTTGTAAAAACAAATCTATGTTCTTTCATTCACCATTAAGAGCATAAAAGAGATGTGCCTATGAAAGCAAGTAAACATTCAAGCCAAACACATGAGATGTTCCTTTTAGATCCAAAATCCAAATGAAATCTGCAAATGAAATCTATCTAACTACAGTAAATCAAACTAGTAAATGGATTAATCTAAACTCGGCCAAAAAGGTCTAAAAAAAACTCACTGTCGGGTACAGGTGACAGTGCAGTCACCAAAAATGTTGTGCAACACTTCTCTGCATATGGGGGTGATAGTTTGTCCTGGGGTGACAGTTCTCCTTCCCTGCAGAGGACAGAATGCATCAAACAAAGTGACACTTTCTGTCAAACAGGGTGACACTTTTAACTGGTAAAGTGTCGCACTGCTATATAGGAAACTATCGCACGACACTGGTGAAAAGTGTCACATGACACTCTGAGACAGAAAACTAGAGACCAAAAATAAAGCCAAAAATTGACAAAAAATTTGATGGAAATGCAAAAAATAAAGGACAAAACGCTAATGTTCTGCCCCATGGTGGGTGCTAGAAATGTACACACGAAAGTAGTGCACTTCTATGAATCCTTACAATCAAGAACACTCAAGAATGAGGTCTCAAAAATTGATCCATAGCTCTTTATGTATGGAGTTGAAAGATTATAAAATTTCTCTCAGCTAGAGCTATAAACTCATGACCTTGCTAGTCAACCACACAATGAGAGATTCAAATGAAGACAAGGGAAAGAATGCCAATATCCCTAAAGAATCAAATGAAATGCAATGCAATGCAACCTATATGAGTATGAAAATTATTCTATGAAAATTAAAGTACAAATTATGCTATGAAAGGAAAGTACAAAGATTACAACCTTCCTAATTAGGCTATGTGAGACTAATCTATTGCATAAAGGAAATCTATACTAAGAATGCCATGATTATGCAACTATGAAAGAAAACTAAATGAAATGCAACAACAATGTCTTCAAAGCTTGGATGCAAGGATGTCTTCAAAGAGCTCCAAATAACCTAGAAAACCTACAGCATAACATTAGCATAAAAACATGAAATGGATATATATACAAATGAGGAAGAGAGCTCTCCTTTTATAGGAAATGAGAAAGAATGGACCATGGAGATTAAGAGGCAAAAGACTTAATCAACAGTGGAGCATCAAAGAAGAGCAATCCATGTGCACAAATATCCTCCAATGAGAAAATAAGAGTTGAATTTTGTGTCCATATGAGACAAAAAGTTCTTTTCTTCTTTTTATAAAATAAGAATAATGCTTTATTTGTGCAACTTAGGATAAGAGGAAAAGTGGGGGCTTTTTATTTAATAAAAGGGGAGGAAATATTCCTTTTAAATAAATAAAGACTTAGGATAAAATGGTTAGCCCAAGGTAATTAATTGAAAATGATAAAATAGGATTTGATCAAGGAAATTGATATAATTGATAAAATGCTAATTTTTGAAAATATTGATTCAGGGATTTGATAAATTGCAAGAATGGGGACCAAAGTCTAGGTAACCATTTTAGGGTGCATACAACTATTACATAGGAACCATCACAACATTAAATGATTACATCCATAATAAATGTGTCTTGATCTTTGTAAAATGCTTGTATATCCATGTAAACTATTTGTATAGAGATATGTGCCATTCTTGATTACTATGTCATTTCTTGAACAACTCTATAAATACTGTATTCACTATTCAGTGATTACACTAATGCTCGGTGTGTAGAATGCTCAGTGTTTACTAGCTTAGTACTTGGTAATTCTTGACACTTGGTAAACATGCTTGGTTAATCCTATATTTTGATAGCTTGATGTTCTTCCTTGTGACTAATCGGTATGAAGGCTTTATAAGTTCAACAGAATGACTTATGTAACTCATTCCAACCTTTACCAACTTGAATAGCTTAGATTACAAACTGAACTTGTTTGATACTAATGAAAATACTTAATGCTCAAATAGAGATAACAATATGTGACTTTAAACCATGTCTTATTATGTTTTTAAGGATGAATCCAAGAGGTAGATTTGGTCGATGGAATGCCCATCAAGATAACCATAAGAAGGAGCATCATCAAAAATAAAATCAAGAGGAAGAGCACCATGAGGATCACTAGGAGGACCAAAGAGAGGTTCAAGGTGGCAATGATGGGAATCCCCAATTCGTTTTGTTGTTATAGAAACCTATTACTTAGTTGGGACTTGGACAAGATGAATCTCACCATGGGGAGTCTCAGTTATTTGATTATGGAAAGGAGGACATGAGAGAGTGTGAGCATTACCATTATACTCTATCTCATTCAAGAATTGATTATAGGAGAGATAGGTCAATGGAGCATGAGGATGTTATTCATGTAGGTCACATGAGATATTATACGAGGTTATGTTTATCTACGTTTGATGGTTCTTGTAGTGGTACTGAACCCAAGAATTAGCCCTTAGATCTTGGATGTTTTTTTTATATACACCCTTATGTGAGAAACACTATATATTAGTGTACAATTATGCACCTTAGGATTTTTTTGTCTACTATGTGGTGCATAAAAGAGCAAAAGATCCAATAGGATATTGTGACTATTTCATGAGAGATATTTGAGGAGTGATTCCATGAGATTTTCCTTTGTGACTAGTATTGAGAGGCACATTTCATGATTTGTGACACAAGACTATGATATCAAATCATTATGAGCATAGTTTCTTAGAGTTGACACAATATTCTAATTATACTCATGACAAGCCTATGTTAGGGCAACATGTTATCCAAGGCCTTAATAGCTATATTACTAGAGATGTTCCTATGCATCGGCCTACGGTACTTGCCCTTACCATTGAGAAGGTGATATTAGATAAGGGTAATTTATAGATGGGGGTTTTTGTAGTAGGAAAGGTGTGTAGGTTCATAGTGCATATCTTTCTAGATCGAGTGCTCAGTTTACACAAGTACAACCCATAGGTACTTCCAAGGCATAGTCAACACCTTAGAAAACTAATGAGATCAAGAAAGCATAAAAGGGAGAACTTTTTGGAGCACTTAATGCTCTTTTCAAGTAGACCCCTCCCCTATGTATGAATGCTGACCTTGCATACAAAGGGTGGAAATGAGGGGTGATTAGAAATAAGTGAGTCCAACAACCCAAATTTAGCTAACAAGATCAATCAAAAGTACTCTAAACTTGCTTATCAATACTACTCACAAATGAAAAAGGGTTGAATCAATGGAATATTTAACTTTCCAAGCAAACATAGAGTGAGTCCACAAAGTGGTGCATTTAACTCCCTATGTAAACAAGGAATGAATCCATGCCCCCAATCACTCAATGAGATATTTGATATTGGAAACCAAGAAGCATTCACTTACACAAACTTGTAAAAACAAATCTATGTTCTTTCATTCACCATTAAGAGCATAAAAGAGATGTGCCTATGAAAGCAAGTAAACATTCAAGCCAAACACATGAGATGTTCCTTTTAGATCCAAAATCCAAATGAAATCTGCAAATGAAATCTATCTAACTACAGTAAATCAAACTAGTAAATGGATTAATCTAAACTCGGCCAAAAAGGTCTAAAAAAAACTCACTGTCGGGTACAGGTGACAGTGCAGTCACCAAAAATGTTGTGCAACACTTCTCTGCATATGGGGGTGATAGTTTGTCCTGGGGTGACAGTTCTCCTTCCCTGCAGAGGACAGAATGCATCAAACAAAGTGACACTTTCTGTCAAACAGGGTGACACTTTTAACTGGTAAAGTGTCGCACTGCTATATAGGAAACTATCGCACGACACTGGTGAAAAGTGTCACATGACACTCTGAGACAGAAAACTAGAGACCAAAAATAAAGCCAAAAATTGACAAAAAATTTGATGGAAATGCAAAAAATAAAGGACAAAACGCTAATGTTCTGCCCCATGGTGGGTGCTAGAAATGTACACACGAAAGTAGTGCACTTCTATGAATCCTTACAATCAAGAACACTCAAGAATGAGGTCTCAAAAATTGATCCATAGCTCTTTATGTATGGAGTTGAAAGATTATAAAATTTCTCTCAGCTAGAGCTATAAACTCATGACCTTGCTAGTCAACCACACAATGAGAGATTCAAATGAAGACAAGGGAAAGAATGCCAATATCCCTAAAGAATCAAATGAAATGCAATGCAATGCAACCTATATGAGTATGAAAATTATTCTATGAAAATTAAAGTACAAATTATGCTATGAAAGGAAAGTACAAAGATTACAACCTTCCTAATTAGGCTATGTGAGACTAATCTATTGCATAAAGGAAATCTATACTAAGAATGCCATGATTATGCAACTATGAAAGAAAACTAAATGAAATGCAACAACAATGTCTTCAAAGCTTGGATGCAAGGATGTCTTCAAAGAGCTCCAAATAACCTAGAAAACCTACAGCATAACATTAGCATAAAAACATGAAATGGATATATATACAAATGAGGAAGAGAGCTCTCCTTTTATAGGAAATGAGAAAGAATGGACCATGGAGATTAAGAGGCAAAAGACTTAATCAACAGTGGAGCATCAAAGAAGAGCAATCCATGTGCACAAATATCCTCCAATGAGAAAATAAGAGTTGAATTTTGTGTCCATATGAGACAAAAAGTTCTTTTCTTCTTTTTATAAAATAAGAATAATGCTTTATTTGTGCAACTTAGGATAAGAGGAAAAGTGGGGGCTTTTTATTTAATAAAAGGGGAGGAAATATTCCTTTTAAATAAATAAAGACTTAGGATAAAATGGTTAGCCCAAGGTAATTAATTGAAAATGATAAAATAGGATTTGATCAAGGAAATTGATATAATTGATAAAATGCTAATTTTTGAAAATATTGATTCAGGGATTTGATAAATTGCAAGAATGGGGACCAAAGTCTAGGTAACCATTTTAGGGTGCATACAACTATTACATAGGAACCATCACAACATTAAATGATTACATCCATAATAAATGTGTCTTGATCTTTGTAAAATGCTTGTATATCCATGTAAACTATTTGTATAGAGATATGTGCCATTCTTGATTACTATGTCATTTCTTGAACAACTCTATAAATACTGTATTCACTATTCAGTGATTACACTAATGCTCGGTGTGTAGAATGCTCAGTGTTTACTAGCTTAGTACTTGGTAATTCTTGACACTTGGTAAACATGCTTGGTTAATCCTATATTTTGATAGCTTGATGTTCTTCCTTGTGACTAATCGGTATGAAGGCTTTATAAGTTCAACAGAATGACTTATGTAACTCATTCCAACCTTTACCAACTTGAATAGCTTAGATTACAAACTGAACTTGTTTGATACTAATGAAAATACTTAATGCTCAAATAGAGATAACAATATGTGACTTTAAACCATGTCTTATTATGTTTTTAAGGATGAATCCAAGAGGTAGATTTGGTCGATGGAATGCCCATCAAGATAACCATAAGAAGGAGCATCATCAAAAATAAAATCAAGAGGAAGAGCACCATGAGGATCACTAGGAGGACCAAAGAGAGGTTCAAGGTGGCAATGATGGGAATCCCCAATTCGTTTTGTTGTTATAGAAACCTATTACTTAGTTGGGACTTGGACAAGATGAATCTCACCATGGGGAGTCTCAGTTATTTGATTATGGAAAGGAGGACATGAGAGAGTGTGAGCATTACCATTATACTCTATCTCATTCAAGAATTGATTATAGGAGAGATAGGTCAATGGAGCATGAGGATGTTATTCATGTAGGTCACATGAGATATTATACGAGGTTATGTTTATCTACGTTTGATGGTTCTTGTAGTGGTACTGAACCCAAGAATTAGCCCTTAGATCTTGGATGTTTTTTTTATATACACCCTTATGTGAGAAACACTATATATTAGTGTACAATTATGCACCTTAGGATTTTTTTGTCTACTATGTGGTGCATAAAAGAGCAAAAGATCCAATAGGATATTGTGACTATTTCATGAGAGATATTTGAGGAGTGATTCCATGAGATTTTCCTTTGTGACTAGTATTGAGAGGCACATTTCATGATTTGTGACACAAGACTATGATATCAAATCATTATGAGCATAGTTTCTTAGAGTTGACACAATATTCTAATTATACTCATGACAAGCCTATGTTAGGGCAACATGTTATCCAAGGCCTTAATAGCTATATTACTAGAGATGTTCCTATGCATCGGCCTACGGTACTTGCCCTTACCATTGAGAAGGTGATATTAGATAAGGGTAATTTATAGATGGGGGTTTTTGTAGTAGGAAAGGTGTGTAGGTTCATAGTGCATATCTTTCTAGATCGAGTGCTCAGTTTACACAAGTACAACCCATAGGTACTTCCAAGGCATAGTCAACACCTTAGAAAACTAATGAGATCAAGAAAGCATAAAAGGGAGAACTTTTTGGAGCACTTAATGCTCTTTTCAAGTAGACCCCTCCCCTATGTATGAATGCTGACCTTGCATACAAAGGGTGGAAATGAGGGGTGATTAGAAATAAGTGAGTCCAACAACCCAAATTTAGCTAACAAGATCAATCAAAAGTACTCTAAACTTGCTTATCAATACTACTCACAAATGAAAAAGGGTTGAATCAATGGAATATTTAACTTTCCAAGCAAACATAGAGTGAGTCCACAAAGTGGTGCATTTAACTCCCTATGTAAACAAGGAATGAATCCATGCCCCCAATCACTCAATGAGATATTTGATATTGGAAACCAAGAAGCATTCACTTACACAAACTTGTAAAAACAAATCTATGTTCTTTCATTCACCATTAAGAGCATAAAAGAGATGTGCCTATGAAAGCAAGTAAACATTCAAGCCAAACACATGAGATGTTCCTTTTAGATCCAAAATCCAAATGAAATCTGCAAATGAAATCTATCTAACTACAGTAAATCAAACTAGTAAATGGATTAATCTAAACTCGGCCAAAAAGGTCTAAAAAAAACTCACTGTCGGGTACAGGTGACAGTGCAGTCACCAAAAATGTTGTGCAACACTTCTCTGCATATGGGGGTGATAGTTTGTCCTGGGGTGACAGTTCTCCTTCCCTGCAGAGGACAGAATGCATCAAACAAAGTGACACTTTCTGTCAAACAGGGTGACACTTTTAACTGGTAAAGTGTCGCACTGCTATATAGGAAACTATCGCACGACACTGGTGAAAAGTGTCACATGACACTCTGAGACAGAAAACTAGAGACCAAAAATAAAGCCAAAAATTGACAAAAAATTTGATGGAAATGCAAAAAATAAAGGACAAAACGCTAATGTTCTGCCCCATGGTGGGTGCTAGAAATGTACACACGAAAGTAGTGCACTTCTATGAATCCTTACAATCAAGAACACTCAAGAATGAGGTCTCAAAAATTGATCCATAGCTCTTTATGTATGGAGTTGAAAGATTATAAAATTTCTCTCAGCTAGAGCTATAAACTCATGACCTTGCTAGTCAACCACACAATGAGAGATTCAAATGAAGACAAGGGAAAGAATGCCAATATCCCTAAAGAATCAAATGAAATGCAATGCAATGCAACCTATATGAGTATGAAAATTATTCTATGAAAATTAAAGTACAAATTATGCTATGAAAGGAAAGTACAAAGATTACAACCTTCCTAATTAGGCTATGTGAGACTAATCTATTGCATAAAGGAAATCTATACTAAGAATGCCATGATTATGCAACTATGAAAGAAAACTAAATGAAATGCAACAACAATGTCTTCAAAGCTTGGATGCAAGGATGTCTTCAAAGAGCTCCAAATAACCTAGAAAACCTACAGCATAACATTAGCATAAAAACATGAAATGGATATATATACAAATGAGGAAGAGAGCTCTCCTTTTATAGGAAATGAGAAAGAATGGACCATGGAGATTAAGAGGCAAAAGACTTAATCAACAGTGGAGCATCAAAGAAGAGCAATCCATGTGCACAAATATCCTCCAATGAGAAAATAAGAGTTGAATTTTGTGTCCATATGAGACAAAAAGTTCTTTTCTTCTTTTTATAAAATAAGAATAATGCTTTATTTGTGCAACTTAGGATAAGAGGAAAAGTGGGGGCTTTTTATTTAATAAAAGGGGAGGAAATATTCCTTTTAAATAAATAAAGACTTAGGATAAAATGGTTAGCCCAAGGTAATTAATTGAAAATGATAAAATAGGATTTGATCAAGGAAATTGATATAATTGATAAAATGCTAATTTTTGAAAATATTGATTCAGGGATTTGATAAATTGCAAGAATGGGGACCAAAGTCTAGGTAACCATTTTAGGGTGCATACAACTATTACATAGGAACCATCACAACATTAAATGATTACATCCATAATAAATGTGTCTTGATCTTTGTAAAATGCTTGTATATCCATGTAAACTATTTGTATAGAGATATGTGCCATTCTTGATTACTATGTCATTTCTTGAACAACTCTATAAATACTGTATTCACTATTCAGTGATTACACTAATGCTCGGTGTGTAGAATGCTCAGTGTTTACTAGCTTAGTACTTGGTAATTCTTGACACTTGGTAAACATGCTTGGTTAATCCTATATTTTGATAGCTTGATGTTCTTCCTTGTGACTAATCGGTATGAAGGCTTTATAAGTTCAACAGAATGACTTATGTAACTCATTCCAACCTTTACCAACTTGAATAGCTTAGATTACAAACTGAACTTGTTTGATACTAATGAAAATACTTAATGCTCAAATAGAGATAACAATATGTGACTTTAAACCATGTCTTATTATGTTTTTAAGGATGAATCCAAGAGGTAGATTTGGTCGATGGAATGCCCATCAAGATAACCATAAGAAGGAGCATCATCAAAAATAAAATCAAGAGGAAGAGCACCATGAGGATCACTAGGAGGACCAAAGAGAGGTTCAAGGTGGCAATGATGGGAATCCCCAATTCGTTTTGTTGTTATAGAAACCTATTACTTAGTTGGGACTTGGACAAGATGAATCTCACCATGGGGAGTCTCAGTTATTTGATTATGGAAAGGAGGACATGAGAGAGTGTGAGCATTACCATTATACTCTATCTCATTCAAGAATTGATTATAGGAGAGATAGGTCAATGGAGCATGAGGATGTTATTCATGTAGGTCACATGAGATATTATATGAGGTTATGTTTATCTACGTTTGATGGTTCTTGTAGTGGTACTGAACCCAAGAATTAGCCCTTAGATCTTGGATGTTTTTTTTATATACACCCTTATGTGAGAAACACTATATATTAGTGTACAATTATGCACCTTAGGATTTTTTTGTCTACTATGTGGTGCATAAAAGAGCAAAAGATCCAATAGGATATTGTGACTATTTCATGAGAGATATTTGAGGAGTGATTCCATGAGATTTTCCTTTGTGACTAGTATTGAGAGGCACATTTCATGATTTGTGACACAAGACTATGATATCAAATCATTATGAGCATAGTTTCTTAGAGTTGACACAATATTCTAATTATACTCATGACAAGCCTATGTTAGGGCAACATGTTATCCAAGGCCTTAATAGCTATATTACTAGAGATGTTCCTATGCATCGGCCTACGGTACTTGCCCTTACCATTGAGAAGGTGATATTAGATAAGGGTAATTTATAGATGGGGGTTTTTGTAGTAGGAAAGGTGTGTAGGTTCATAGTGCATATCTTTCTAGATCGAGTGCTCAGTTTACACAAGTACAACCCATAGGTACTTCCAAGGCATATTCAACACCTCCTAGGATGAGTTTCCATTAACAAAATTTGCATATGCCCTCTTGGAATCAATAGTATGGTCATAGTATGGGTAGTCAAGGTGCCGAAGACCATAGTTGGGCTTGTAGTAGGTAGTCACAACACAATTAGCCATCTCAGAGTGGGTAGAAAAGTTCTAGTAGACATAGTTTTCTTCAGACAAGTGCACCTTCTCTAAGCCATATTATAGGAAAAGGGGCTTGTTTCTCTTATGGAAAACAAAATTATATTATTGTGCATTTTTTTACAAAGGTTAGTTGTAGGACTGAGTTAGAGGGTTTTTGTTTCTAAGCCTATTGCTGGGGATGTTGGTAGATCTCATAGAGTTTTTATGGTGCTTGATAATAATCTATATTATTTGATTCCAGTGCTTTATATTCCTTTATTTCTCTCTTCCTTATGGAGTGATGCGGGATAGTGGAAGCATGAAAAATTGAGTGTTGGCAGGTTGAGTTAGCCAAAACTTCTAGAGTGGTTGTGGACTACCTTGTTCATGGTTGTGTGTTGGATTTGGGCACCTTCAACATGATCGTAGATCCTTCTATCCTACCCTTGGGTTCTTATGGAATTGTTTTGGGTATGGACTGGTTAGCTTCCCACCAGACGAGTATAGATTGCTAGTTCAAGTTAGTATGATGCATAGATGACATAGGTGGTCATGTTGAGCTTGTAGAGGTCTAGAGACCTGTTTCATATTGTATGATCATAGCCACACAAATGAAGAAAATAAAGTAATAAAGATGTTATTTATTCATAGTCTCTATTAGTGACCTTGACGAGGTTGAGAGTCAAGAGAAGTCTCTTGATGATCACCCACTTCTTTTTGAGTTTGCAGATGTGTTGCCAAGTGAGATTCTAGGTATGGTTCCTTAACATGACATATATTTCTATATTGATCTCATTATTGAAGCTGAGCCTATTTATTAGGCACCTCACCATATGACCACTCAAGAGTTGAGTGATATTTGATTGTAACAAGAGGAGTTATTTTCCAAGGGCCATATCCATCCTAGTGTTTTCCCTTGAGGAGAAATAGTCATATTTTTGAAGAAGGATGAATTCTTGCATTTATGCATTGATTACCGATAGTTGAATAAGGTGACATCGAAGAACTAACATCCATTGCTAAGGATTATTTTTTTTAAATTTTATGAAGGGAGTGATAATGTTCTCAATCTATATCTTAAGTGAGGATACCATAAACTTTGTATCCATGAGGCTGAAATTCATTGTAAAACTTTTTGCACTCGATATGGGCACTATAAGTTTACAGTTGTACATTTGGCTTAACAAATACACCATCATTGTCCATGAGTTTGATGAATAGTGTGTTTCTCACCTATATTGACCATTTTTTCCTTGTGTTTTTAGATAAAATTATAGTGTATTCAAGGACTGTGGAGTACCATAAGAGCTATTTGCATCAAGTTTTGTAGTTTCTCTGTGACAGTGAATTATTTGGAAACTTGGCCAAATGTAATTTTTGCAAACTGAAGTGAAGTATCTGGGCCATATCATCTTTGGAGAGGGTATTTCTATGGATCCTTCAAAGATCCAGGCTATTAAAGATTGACTAGCACCAACTAAAATTATGGAGGTTCATAGTTTCATGGTTTTGGTGGGTTACTACCACTGATTTGTGAAGGACTTATTTTGATTGGCTCATCCTATCAATTCTATTTAGAGGAAAGGAAAGAAGTTTATTTGGTCTATGCAGTGTAAGTCATATTTTAAGGCTCTTAGGGAGCATTTGACTAGTCCACCTATCTTGGAAAAGCCACATCCTATTGGTGAGTTTATTATGTGCACTGATACATTGTTGGATGGTATGGGGGAAGTTCTTATACAAGAGATACTAGTCATAGAATATGAATTACAAAAGCTCTAGGATTAATAGATGAACTACCCCACCTATGATTTGGAGTTATTAGTAGTTATGCATGTGCTAGTGCATTAGAGAAATTTTCTTTTGGGTCATAGGTTTGAGTTACATAGACATAATCATTACTTACATTATATCTTTTTTCACCTTAACTTGAATGTATGATAACATCATTGGTTGGAGTTCCTCTGTGAGTATAATTTTGATGTTCATTACATTACAGAGAAGGAGAACAATGTTGTAGATTTCTTGAGTATGAGAAGGCATGAGATGTTTTTTTTTCACTTAGGTTAGATTTGTGTAGCCATAATCTTGAGGCTTTATGTGGTGAAATTTGGTATTAGGAAGTTAGAGCAAAGATTGAGTCTATACATACCTTTGTAGGTTTTTTATATAGTTACTCTTTAGAGTCAGATGTAATTTTGAGGCACATGAGTGCATTTATGTATTAGTGTTAGGCGATCTTTATTCCTTAATTTTGTCTAAGGTACACTATGCATTACAATCTTCACATCTTGGCATCAAGGAAATGCATGCCAACCTTAGATAGTTGTACTTTTGGGTAGAGATGAGGTGTGGTGTTTGTTGGAGATTTGCTAGCAGGCCAGTACTGACTGTATGTTTGTCATTGATGACAACATATGGAAAGTAGCATGTGTGGAAGTCTTATGTAGTAAGATTTTAGTATATGAAGCATGGACATGATATCAGCATGATATCATGGGCGCGGAGGTTAATTGTTAGTATAGAAAGTTATATAGCAGCTTGTGTCAGCAGTGTTCCTAACAGAGTAACATGAAGTGTTCTATGTATGGTTGTCTGTATAGTTATCATGGAGCCTTACACGCTTGGATATATGTTGAAGATAGGTTAGTGATGTTTTAGTCATGGACACATAGTTTGATATTCAGTAGAAGTGAAGTTATGAAGTCACTATTCACTAGTAGTAGTTTCCTGTGTTTTTTTAGGAGAGCCGATAGAGATTTTGTTAGTTCTAGAGTTGCACCTATCTTTTTGGTATGCACCCTTGGAGTTAAGCTTAGAGAAGAGTTATTGATGTTTCGTTAAGAGTGCATGAATTAATTCAGATTAAGAAGAAAGATACAGTTGTTTTGGTAGAGCTGATAGTGTGTAGCGTACGCTTGCAATTATCTTATTGGACATGTCCCAGAATGTGTTGCATGCATAGTAGAGCTGACATAATGTTTCTTAGAGTTTGTTATGGTTTCTCTAATATGATTTCAAGGTGGTTCTAATAGTCCAACTTGATTATATCATTTAGAGGAAAGATATTTATAGGTAGTCATTTGTGATTGCTTGAGTGTGGTTCATGGTTGATTAAGAAGAGCAAAGAAGAGTCTGCGAAGTGTTGAGCCATCAGAAGAAGATCTATGTGACCAAGTAAAGTATTTGTGCTATACATTGGAACTGATCCAGATAATAGGTCAAAGCACAGTTCACCAAGATCCAGATATAGTGTGTATCTATTATTCAAAAGGTTGTAGCCTTCGCCCCTTTGAGCAGTGAGCTCTCAGGCAGTGCATCCTCTCCCCTAACAGGGACAATTGTAAAAAGCTCCTAATAGGGTCCAACCCTTGAACAAGTCTACTATACTAAATATATTGTAAAGAAAATCCTAACAGGGTTAAGGATCTTCTAACAAGGATCATAATACACTAGTGCAAAATATTAGTGGGTGTCAATTACCACTGGGGTTTTTACCTATTTGGGTTTCCTCGTAACCAAAATATTGTGTTTTGTTCAAGTGTTCTTTCATTGTGTTTATGCTTTATGTTTAAGTATACTTAATTAGATAAAGAATTGAAACTTATAGATAACTGATTCACCGCCGCCCCCCCCCCCCCCGCCCCCCCCCCCCCCCCCCCCCCTCCCTCTCTCAGTTATCTCTTGGCACTATTCCTAACAATTGGTATCAAAGCCAAGTGCCTTAGAGAGAAATTTTAATAGCTTGAGGTTGATCAGATGGAATACTTCAAGAAAGAAAGTCCTAAGTTTGATGGAGAGAATTATCTTGATTGGAAGAACAAGATGGTGACCCATTTGCAGTGCATTAATTTTGAAGTTTTTGATGTAACTATCAAAGAAGCCAAGATTCCTACCTTAGAAGACCTTGCAAAGGATGATGCTACTGATAGGAAAAAGGAATTGTTTCATTAGAATGCTATAGCTAAAGAAGCCCTTATCAAAACCCTATTTGATGGTGAGTTTTCAAAAATAAAAAAGGTAGATACAGCCCACAAAATATGGAAGCACCTAGAAGACATATTTGAAGGAGACAAACAAGAAAAGGATGCACGTAGAAAGATGTGGAAGAAAAGATACAGTGCATTAGAGATGATGACTAAAGAAAATATCAGAGCTTAGAATTAAAGGGTAAATGAATGAGTTGCTGGAATTAGAAACAATGGTGGAGAGATTTCAGAAGAGGACATTATGGACAAGTTAATGACCACTCTCACTCCAGAATATGAAAGAAAGATCAACATCCTTGATGAGACCATCCAACTTACATCTAATTTCAAGAGAGAGACATTGATCAGCAAAATCTCAGCTTTTGAGATTTCAAGATTGAAGACAAAACTAAAGAGTGAGACAGCCTTCAAAGCAATAGTTCATGGTAAGAAATCTACAAACACTTCTAGTAATTTTGATGATGATGATGAAGAAAAAGAATTAGATAATTTCATTGCAATGATTTCCAAAAGAGAAAATAAAGGAAAAGGAAAATATGAAGGTCAATTACCATTTAAGTGCTTTTCATGTAATAAGGTCGGTCACTTTGCATCTAAGTGTCCTACTAGAACCAGAAAGTTCAAAAAGGATTACAAGCCTAAGTACTCTAAGGAAAGCTACTATACTGGAGATGGAGTTTTAGATGATGAATCAGGTGAAGAAGAAATTGGATTCATTTCTATTGTAGACAAAATGAATAATAAGATAGTTCATGAAGATAAAAAAGAGAATCAAGAGCTAGCATTGATTTCACAAGCTGACATAAGGATAGACTGGATTATAGACAGTGGGTGCTCACATCACATGACAGGTGATAAAGGAAGGTTTATTCATCTAGACAAATACAATGGTGGTATGGTCAGATTTGGAGACAACACTCCTAAACCAATAGTTGGTAGATGAGCCATCACCTTGGATGGAAAGAATAGTACTGATGATGTTCTCTATGTAGATGGTTTGAAACATAACCTTCTTAGTGTTGGACAGTTACTTGGAAAAGGCTATTTGCTGGAGTTCAAAGATGACAAATGCATCATTAACAACAAGGATGGTGTTATGATTGCATTAGGATCAAAGACAAGAGGTAATATTTTTCAACTCAATTCAGAAGCAAGTTTTTTTGTTGCTAAAGTTGATGATAGTTGGTTGTGGCACAAAAGACTATGTCATATCAATTTTGATAACATAGTAAAGATAAGCAATATAAAGGTAGTAAGAGATCTACCTAGCATAGAAAAGCCAGTTGATACTATATGCAGGGAATGTGTAATGGGAAAGCATGTGAGAAATTCATTCAAGAGAAAGCACAATTCAACAAATAACAATTTGGATCTGATTCATACAAACCTATGTGGTCCAACTCAAACAAGATCATACTATGGTGAAAGGTATTTCATTTTGTTTGTTGATGATTATACTATGATGATGTGGGTTGTGTTCTTAAAAGATAAGTCAAAATCATTTGAGAAGTTCAAAATATTTAAAGCCAAGGTTGAGAATGAATTTGGACTAAAGATAAAATGTTTGAGATCGGATAGAGGAGGAGAATTCACCTCTGACAAATTGTATGAGTATTGTGAAGAACATGGCATAAAGAGACAGTTAAGTACACCTAGAACCCCTCAGTGGAATGGAATTGCAGAGAGAAGGAATAGGATCATTCTTGATACATCACGCACCATCATGATTGAAGGAAAAGTTGCACACACCTATTGGAGAGATGTGGTCAATACAATAGTCTATACCATCAATAGAATTCAATTAAGGCCTGACGCTGACAAAACACCATATGAGCTATGGTTTGGTAATGTTCCCACATTGAAATACTTCAAAATATTTGGAAGCAAGTGCTACATCAAGAGGGATGAAGCAGAAGGCAAGTTTGATGCAAGAAGTGATAAAGGTATTTTCTTGGTTACTCTACTAAAATTAAAGCTTATAGATGTTTCAATTTAAGATTGAAAAAGATCATTGAAAGTGCTCATGTTAAGATTGATGAAAAGTTTATGATTCAAGAAAGATATCATGATTACTCACCCATGATTGAAGAAGACCCACTACTACATTTGGGGCCAAATTTCGACGGCCATTTGTCAGATTTGCAATGCTCATTTGTCAGACTTTCGACACATGAGTCTGTTTCCATTTTTGTGTAGAAGATTGCGAAAGAAGACCTATCCATCAGTTTACCGACACCATGTCACGTTGGAAACTTGCACATGACAACAGCTTCGTTATGGCATTTCATGCGGTTCATCCATCAGAATTTTGATAACAAGACCTATCGAAAATATAAAATCTCTATCAGAACTTACTATCAAAACCATATTTTTTCTCACATTAGAATTGTTGGAATACCGACATTTTTCATCAAATTCTGAGAGATCTACCTGTCGGTGATATGGCTTCACTGTCGAATATTTTCTATTTATGACACTTGAACTATTGGAATATCAACAGTTCTGCAATATTTTCTGATAGGTTACCTTGTCGAACGTATAGCATTACTGTCGCAAGGAATGTCGTAAATTGTTTTTTCCTGACATTTTGTCTATCGAATGCATAGCGCTTCCATCAGAACTAATGCTAAAGTGTCGAAAAACCAACGGATAGGCACATTAAAGTTAACATAGCTTAAGAGACCATCATAGGTTGTCTCTTTCTTCGGTCTATATTATTGACATAATGTTTTGTCTTTCATTAGCTCATCAAATCTGGGGATTTGAAAGAATTTAATAGAATATTTTCAAGACAATGTATATTATTTAAGTTGACGTTGCATGAATTTATCTACTTTGCGCACTTGTAGACTATGAGGACGGTGATAAAGAAGCATTGCCATGGGAGGGGATGCTTCTTTATCACCATCTTCATAGCATACAAGTGTGCAAAGTAGATAAATTCATGCAACATCAACTTAAATAATATACGTTGTCATGAAAATATTCTATTAAATTCTTTCAAATCCCCAGATTTGATGAGCTAATGAAAGGAAAAACATTCTGTCAATAATATAGATCAAAGAAAGAGACAACCTATGATGGTCTCTTGAGTTGTGTTTTCTTTAGTCCTAGCTACCTGTCGATCATCGAGAATAATCACCACCTTGCATTTATGTACACTGCAAAAATTGATCACAGTCTCACAAATTTTTTTTACACTTGTACATCTCATCAATAGTGGAGTTCTAAAGTAATTTTATATGATCACTAGTACATTTCATGCATGGATGAGAAAACACTATCTAAAGTTTCTAGATAATCATTTTTAAGAAGAGGAATGAGTGGAGGCCAAAGAAGGGATAATTGTGAAGGTTTTATAGATGTAGGTTACTAAATCATCATGTCTGCACTGGTACTCAATCTGGCCTTCACTCCATATTTGTCTTCTCATAATCTAAAAACTCTCCATCATTGATTCTCATCATTTTTTTAGCATCTCCATGGACTGAGACCTTAAATTATTGAGCTTCTCTTTGTTTCGAGAATAGTTTAACATTCTCTACTTAATAGGGCCAACCATGTGAAGGTGGAAGCTCACCTAGCCCCTCCTAGGAGCCTCTTATGACCCTTTATGACATTTTAAGACCTCTAAGATGTATTCTTAGGGATCGTTGAGGGTCATAAGGGGTCTTGGGACACAACAGCTGAGAAACATAAATGTAGGCATCATGGTCACAATTTTTTGGAGACACAACATATTTGAGTGGTTTTCTGAGACGATGCAAAGTAGTGGTTTCTTTGCATCATCTGGGAATAGCACTCAATTATGTTGTGTCTCCAAAAAATTGTGACCATGATGCCTACATTTATGTTTCTTAGCTGTTGTGATATGTACATCACAGTCTATCATTATTGCAGCAGCAAAGCCTATATTCCACAACAAAAAGGAAGACATCATTTTAGCCTGGGTCTGGATCCTACCCTAATTGTTGAAGGATCTAGGGCCAAGATTGAAAGATGTCTTCGCATTCTGTCTACAACATTGTGTCCATCCATGATCTCAGGAATATCATCATCTTTCTACTCTTCATTTGCCAAAATATATCACTTCTTCAAGCTTGCAGAGTAATCTTATTAATAAAAGAACTCTTGCTAAAATTAGGGTACCCACAAATCAAAAGAGTTGATGTTATTAGTGCTTGTGCTCAAGGATATTGATTCACTATTTTGAAATGGCCAAATCATTTTTATTTTGATTGTAGAGAAAAGGAGTGGGAGAAAATGAGTGGGTGAAAGTTGATTGAGCGCGAGAGAAGGCATTGCATTTGATTTGATCATGAATGCTCTCTGAAATGACCAATCATGTTTTCTATTTGATTTTTTTGGTGGTTTTTTCCCCCATATTCAGTAGATAAAAATCATGGCGGCAGCCACTTAGCCATCTTTTTGATGTTCCAAGTATTTTATAAAGATACAAGTATGTGGATTTATCATTTAGTTGCTTGCAGTTATTGGTCAAATGCAAATATTTTGTCAAGTTGAAAGGGCAAGATATCAGTTTGGTGTTTTCAGTTTATGTTAAAGTTTGATTTGGTAAAATCCTCAAAAAATACACTACATGTTCTAAAATGTAAAGAAGTTGAATGTTAAATGTAAGATATATATCTCATCCATAGTAATCAAAAGAAAGGACATGAAACTTATAAGGAGATTTACCAATCCAAAAATATAAGCGAATAGGAAACATGATTGGTACCTTACGAATTGGTTTTTGAGGTGCACAATCTTCATCAATCTCTTGAGAACAAGACCCCTCCTCACAAGAAATGCATTTAATGGATTAAACAAATCTACAAAACTTAACCAATGGCATGTTTAGAACAAAGAAATAGATTGATAATAATATGTTGATAATTCTATTATGTTTAATACACACAAAAGGACCAATCCCAACAATTCTTAAACATACTTTATCTAATATGATAATAACATGCTAATTAAAATGATAAAGGTGTTATCTGCATTTAATCTACCAATTACTAATTACACAAAAACCAAATTACAAAACTGAACCAATGACATGTTCTTCGTGTGGTACAAGGAAGATTTGGCTATGAAAAAAAGAAGTGAAATGGCCTCATCATTTTTATTTCGATTGGATAGAGGAGCGAAAGCTGAGCGCGAGAGAAGGTATGTGATTTCTTCATCTTTCAAGCATCTGGCATCATATTCGATTGCAAATTTCAAATGCATTGCATTTTATTTGATCACAAATGCTCTCTGAAATGACTGCATTCTACTGGTGTCCTACCCTAGCCCGTGCTTTATCTCCATTATTTGATATTATTGGTGCTTGTGCTCAAGGATATCGATTCACTATTTTCAAATATTTGGATCATTTAGACAATTACATTTCCTGACTATTCCTCTAGTACACAGTTAGGAAATGTAATTGTCTAATGATTATATGTAATGTTGAATGGCTTAAATTCTTTATTCTTGGTAGAAGTGAATGGAAGGAATAGTGTGTATTAAATACAATCTAGTCACTTATTGAATGCTTTGGAGACTACTAGTTTGACTGTCCATGCACTACCAGTGACTGAGATTCATTAAAGGATACAAAACCCTTCATTTTGGGTTTATTATGTGTGGAGTCAAATGTAGGTTTGATTTTGTTAATGTTTAGAAGAGATTAATAAAGTATTTAAAGATAATCTTCAATGTTTGGAGAGGTTTGAGAGGCACTTATCATGACTGTACCCTCACAAACATTGGCATAGACTAGTTTTACTAAGTTTCCTTTCTCTATTTTGAGGTTTCCTTTCTCTACCGCAGGGGTACAGTCAGAGGGTTCATTGAAAAAATGATCCTTCCAATGGTTACTATGAATATGAATGATTTGATATAGCATATTGCTCATTTTACTTGAAGTTTGGAATAGCTTGTGCAAGGGTGAAAGTAGTTTTGATCATTTTGGTCATGACTGTTCCTCTACACAGTCAAGAAATGTAACTGTCTAATGATTATATGTAATGTTGAATGGATTAAATGCTTTATTCTTGGTAGAAGTGAATGGAAAGAATAGTGTTGGTGTTAGGTTTCATTTATTATTGAATTCAATGGTTTCCAAGATGTATTGAGGAGTTTGCTCCTTGTTTAATGTTAACAGTTCCTGCACAATCCACTCATACAATAGTGAAATGCTATGTGGAAGGGATGGTTGATAGTGTTCCTTGAGGGAAGGGGGATTGTGAAAGACTTTTTATCATTGTATTATGTATTTCCAATATGTTTTCTTGCAGGGCAGACCAGGAGAATGAAGGATCACTCACCGATTGCATGATAACCTAGTTTTGAAGGGTCATTGGTTGAGGGGAAAGTCAAGGTCCCAAAGATTGGGCCATTGGAGGACCCTATTTCTTTTTATTAATTGCTATTCAAATTAGATGCATGGATTTCTTGTGAACTAGCAGCTGCTATGTATCTTGCAACTACATCCATAAATCTGCATATACTTCTCTATGGTTGTAAGCCACTTACAGATCAAAATAGAGAAACTAAATCAAAATCATTCTTTGTCCTATTTCCTTTTAAAAAAGTCTCAACTATCAATGATACAATATACATTTGATGCCCTAAGCTCTCAAATATACAAATGATGCCTACCTGGAAGCTCACCAGGAGAATGAAGGATCACTCACTGATTGCATGATAACCTAATTTTGAAGGGTCACTGGTTGAGGGAACAGTCAAGGTCTGGATGATTGGGCCATTGGAGGACCCTAGTTCTTTGTATTAATTTCTATTCAAATTGGATGCATGGATTTATTGTTAATTATCGGCTACTATGTATCCTGCAACTGCATCCTTAAATCTGCATATACTTCTCTAGGGTTGTAAGCTAGTTACGGATCAAAATAGAGAAACTAAATAAAAATTATTCTTTTAACAAAGTATCAACTATCAATGATACAATACATTTGATGCCCTAAGATATCAATACAAATGACACCTAGCTAGAAGCTCACGTGCTATCCATTTGATAACCACAGTCAACATTTAAAAAAAATGGATATCCTTGAGCACAAGCACCAATAACAACAAATAATGGAGTTAAAGCACGGGATAGGGTACGACACCAGTAGAATGTGGTCCTTTGGCGTGTATTAAATAGAATAGAATTTTCAGCATATTATTATCATTCTATTTCTTTGTTGTAAACATGCCATCAGTTTAGTTTTGTAACTTCATTGTTGTATGAGTGGATTGTGTAGGAATAGTTAACATTAAACAAGGAGAAAACTCCTCAACACATCTTGGAAAAAAATTGAATTCAATAATAAATGAAACCTAACACCAACACTATTCCTTCCATAGTTGCATGATACATATCAGTCGATAATTCACAAGAAATCCGTACATCAAATTTTTATAAGGATATCCTACTAATCAATAGGAATTTTCTTGAGATGACCAATGATTATGCATTTTGATGGCAGTGTGCTAGTTCAAAAGGATAATATAAATCTGAAACAATTTTTTTTGATTTTCTCAAACTATAAATGTGGTTAAAGGGAAAATATTATGTGGAAAACCCACAAACTAAGCTAGCAAATGATTGTACATCAAATTATTCCTATATTCATTCAAGTATTGCTATGCTTCAGCTACCTGACCTTTGAGCTTCATCTAGAGGAATGTGTAGCTTTAAGATAGAGTTACTTCTTGGGCCTTACAATAGGGTGGAATATGATCAAGATTTGTTTAGGCTGTATCTTTGTTAGTCCCATTGTTAGGTTCTTATAGTTCATGGTTTGAATCTATTATGGTTGTGTAAGGGATTTGTAGATATTTTTTCTAACATAATTATTGGACACCATGATTGGAACAACTGGTTGTTGGCTATTGTACACATGAATCATATCTATCAGTGGTTCTTTGTGTTCAAGAATTTGTTGATCAATCTTTGAGATTTATTGTCCCAGCTTTAAAAAAGTGATAAAAGATATAGTGAGTGCTATCTTTTCCAAGTGTTTTGTGGGTGCCATTATATTCTAAGAGTAATTTCTGGAACCAAATTATGTTCTTTTCCTCTAGTAAATATTGCAGACACAACCATCTTCTTGGTGAAGGGTTTCTTCCATCCCCATGAGGCACTATTGCATGGTTTCCATTCCCTTGTAGTACACTGAACCTAATTTAATACAAGTGTGCACTATTTTGGGTTCCATAATTTATGGCCCCTACATTGTGGTTGTTAGCCTAATTAAGAGAGGCCTACCTTTGCATATAATAAGAGGCCAACATGAAACAAACATCCAGAGGTTAGGGGGTTGTTCCCTGTCCATAATTTATTATTGAAGTGCTAAGTGATGATGGGTATATTGTGTAATTCATACCTAGTGTATCTCTTTCTTTCTCTCCACATTTCACATTAGGAGTATATGTTATAAAATACTAATGAAATCAACTATAGGTCAAATCTAATCAAAATTGCAATATAAAGATTAAAATAGCTCTTGAAGAAATATGGGAACCATTTTTGACAGACATTGTACAAATGAAGAAAATACTCCAAAGAGGAAATGCTTCAATGTGGAACAATTGAAGGACAATATTTTACTTTTATATGCACATCTGCAATGTTTTTGATATATTTTTGAGATAACAAAACCATAGAAAGAATAGCATATAGAAGAAAGTAAAGAATAATGATCATACTTTGAGATATTGTGGAAAATTAAAGGAAAGAATGCTTGGTGGGGTTATCATGCAATCACTGAGTGATCCTTCATTCCCCTCTTTCAATGATCCTTCAAAATCAGGTTATGATGCAATCGGTGAGTGATCCTTCATTCTCTTGGTCTGCCCTGCAACCTAACATATTGGAAATACACAATACAATGATAACAAGCCTTTCACAATCCCCCTTCCCTCAAGGAACACTATCAACCATCCATTCCACATAGCATTTCACTGTTGTATGAGTAGATTGTGTAGGAACAGTTAACATTAAACAAGGAGCAAACTCCTCAACACATCTTTTTTGTAAACATGCCATTGGTTCAATTTTGTAAATTTGTTTTTTGTGTTAGATGCATTTAAATGGAACATTAAGCATAGTAATAATATGCTTAGTCTATTATTAATTGCAGATTAAATGCCCATAACACCTTTATCAGTTTACCATGTTATTATAAGATACTAAAGAAGACCTGCTATTTGTCAGAGAAATCTTCACTATCCCCCACAATGAAGACAATGAAGATTGACCTCCTGTCCCACAACAAAGAACATTGTAATAAGAATAAGATAGTGCCAAGAAACATTTTCACAAATATGAAACGCGAGGAAAAGTAATAACATTAACAATGCCAAGATTCACAGCATTAAATTTCACCCGTGGATGAGTTTCTGCAGTGGGTTGCCCAGCATAAAAAATATGTTGAGTTGCATTTGAGCTGTAACTAAGAGTATCATGTAGAATAGACACTAAACTTTGAAAGTGTTCTCCAGCATGGCAATTCAAAATTCAATCTAGGAAAGCATCAATAAGTGAAATAAATTATAGACATCAACATCAAAATCATCATAATCATTAGACATAAATTATAGACATCAACATCAACTTAATCATAATCATTTGGAGGGTATTCATTTTGGTCCTTGGATAGTACTATGTTTCTTGAAAGTTCTTGTGATGCTTCTAAACTTTAAAGACATATTTTATGGCTTAATGATAATATAGATTAGTGTTTTGTTTTCTAATGGAATGTTGTTGATCATTCATGGTCTTGAAGAAACTTTTGATTGTTTTGATTCTTGAGTCTTGATGTTGTTTCTCAATGTGATATAGACTGACCACAAGATGGTTCAGTTGGTCCTCTCTTTCTATTTAATTATTTGTCTTCTTCATGGTGTAAGTATCAATATGTTATAATCCAACCAGCATGTCATACCCCTACTTTTGACAAACCTCATAACATGCAAATCACAACCAAAGACTTGAGTGATCAGCACACACAAACAATGATTACCCTTAGGAAACAATGATCATTAATATTCATTAATGGTGGGTGGTGATTCCTTGGTAATAAAGGCATTGCCAGCATTCATCATCTTAACCAAGTCATGGGTGGTGATCCTTGAAATAGCAAAATTAGTAAAAGGAAATAACAACATAAGTCATGGGTGGTGATCCTTGAATTTGGAGTGAGGAAGAAGGAAAATTGGAAAACAAAATATGGAATAATCGGGTTGGAATTGGAGAAGAATTCAGAAATAAACTTGAATTAGAAAAAAGCCAAGTTATCTAGTTCTTTGTTTGAGGCTGGATTCTGATTCTACTTTTGTTCTCCTTTGGGTTTGACTTGGGTTCCTTTGGTAGGAACTTGGGTGCCTGCTCCAATCCCGGGTGCACATGCAGTATTATAAATATGATACACGATGTATTTTATTCATAATTTTAGAGGCTAACTCATTATTATGGTAACATGGGTATGACCACACTCCATGCTTTATAATGGTACCTGACATGGATTGTGGTTCAAATGAAGTTGAACCAAATGTTGACCATGATGGCTATGATCATGATGAAGATAAATATTAATATTAAATCTAAAATATGGCTTGTAATTTGAATTTTCATTGTGAATGAAGAAACTATAGATTCAAGTTGACTCATTCTATGTTGTAGTATATTTGTTCCCTAGATCTACCATATTATATATGTGTAGCCTATAAGGCACATCTTCTGCTCATCCATGTATCATATCTCGGTGAGAGTTCTTAGGAGAAAGACAAGATGTTAGTGGGAGATGGAGAAACCAATATCAGAACACCACTTGAAGCCTTGCAATGTTGAGAGTGGGATAAAAGCTACACTTGAGACCTTATATAAGGAACAAACTTATTGAGCTTCACTTTGTTTTGAGAATAGTTTTATATTCTATACTAAATAGGGCCAACCATATGAAGGTGGAAGCTCATTTGGCCCCACCCCACCCCCCCCCCCCTCCCCCCTAACATCACTCTAAATTCCCCGTTAACATCTAACATTCATTCATTATTTTGTCCATTAATAAAATTCATCTAACATCTAAAGTTCATCTAATAAAATTCATCTAACCTTTTAAAGTTCATCTACATGTAACATTCATTCACACATTAATAAAATGTGACATTCATTAATTATCACACGATAACATTCATTAACACATTATAAAATTTATGAACATTCACTACCACATAATTAAATTCATTGGCATATAAAAATCAGTCATTATCAATTAAAGTGCATAGATGACAATCATTTCTTTTTTTTCTTTTGATTTCTAGTTTTTAAGATGTAATTTTTAAGATCAGTATCGATATCATCATCATGATCATCTACCCTCTCATTAGATCTCAATGCATGCCTAGTTCTCTATTGATGCAAAGGGGGGGTCATCTGCAATAACATATAAAAGGGTTAGATTAAAAACATTTTATTATAATTAAAAATAGTTTAAACATTTTAAAGTATTTCAGTACTTTACAGGCCATAATTGTATAGCTCTTTACCTGATCTAGTCACATCATCAACATCGAGGTCAGCTTGTCTGGCCTTGGCCTCAACCTCAGCATGCTCATTAACAACAGCCTCTACACTCTCTATAGCTGCAATACAAATTGTTACATTAATCCAAACACCAATTGCAATTAAATTTGTATTACTACACCAATCAATTTAAGATGTTTACTTGTATTACTGTGATGCACATCCTCAATGTCATCAACACCCACAGGTTGTGTACGGCAAGAATTGGCAGGCTGCATTTCAATTTCATATGCATTCATGTTATCATTGTTTTCTTACTTAAAACAAATTTACTCACTTTATGTTGGAACTTAACATCAAATAAAATAATTGGTAAATAATTAAATTTGAAATATCATCTATTTAGCTTACTTACCCCGACGGATCCATTAGTAGAACCTTGTGCACTTCTTTTTCTTTCTGCCATGGCTTTATAGCCTTGTTGGAAGCCAATTCTCTTGTCCTCTTCTGTGAGACTTATATTGAACTCCGCACCATACATTTTTGCTTGGTATCATCAAATTTTATTTTATTGTTTCATAAAAAAAAAAAAGATTTCAAATTATAAATAAATATTTAAAGATCAAAGAATTATTTTCAGTGTTAAAAGCCATGTAAAGATTGTATTTTTCCAACACTTACAACTCATGCAGCAAGTTTCAAATAACCACCAGAGCCTAGCTTGTGTTGCCTGTGCTTTTGCAATCTTGCCTTTGTTGCCTTTGATGTGTCAGGCAATCTATGAAGAGATTGAAATATGTTAGTTCATATAAATATGAAGAGTATTTAGTACATAATTACATTCTTAATAGTATCACATACCTTCTTCTATTCTCTGGTGGTGTATTTCCTTTTTTTACTTTAGTTTTCTCATTCGCATCCAGAATAATAGATTTCCACTCTAAATCAGGAATGCAAGGGGGGCGCTGGTAATGTGGGTTTTTGGTTAATGTACACCTGTACTGGTCTCTAATATACCTCAAACATATCCCATCTCTTTGAAGGAGCTTACCCTTCTCAAATGCACGAGGTCCAAACAAGTTTGTCATACTCTCTACGAGATCATCCTTTAACTTTTGATTTTGGGTTTTCCACCTTTTAAGAAAGAAAACAGTGTTAGATTAAAAAATGGATGTAATGATAACTATCCTAGCAATGATATGAAATCAAAATAGTGGATTGGGGTTTTAGTTCAGATATGATGTTTCACCCTGTACAGATGGTGAGCCCGAATATTCGCAAACACTCATCATTAAGTTTACTATAAAAAACATCATTCCCTACAAAATAATCATGGGATCATTAGTCGAAGGATATAATAGTATAAAATAAGAACACAATAGATGTAAGCTTCTCATATTGAATGCAAGGTGTAATTAACATACAATTGTATAGTAAAAGAAAGGTCCAATCTTTAAAGTACCTAGAAGTTTTGCTATTTTCAAGGGAAGTCCTTCTTCTTCGAACACAAGCAATATGAAATCTGTCACAGTTCCCGTACTAGCAATACTAGTACATCCAAGAAAATCGCCATCAAGCGTTGCATCCCCTGTTGCATAAATTGAATCCATTACAAAATGGCCCTAAGAAAGAACACTTCAAGGGAAATAAACATATATATAATGATAGAGAAAATAAAATACCTGTACGAGTAGGTGGTGCCATGGCATCTGTTTCCATTCTCTGTGTTGCCGACATTGCAGGACGCGATACATCCGAGTCTGCCATCGTATGAGGCGGCAATAGTAAATGATCATTGACATGTGCTGAAGAATAAGATTGTTAGAGCATAATAAAACCAGTGATTAGCATGGACAATATTGTTAGAGAGTAAAAGAAATATAGTCCAACATGTGATCTACCTGAACTAGATGTAGTACCCTCATCATGGCCGCAAGGATCAAAATTACACAAAAAAAGCTGTAAAAGCAACACATCCACTTATTTTTTAATGACATAAAAGACTACTATAACATAAAAATTATTATTAAACTTTTTTTATAATTCAAAATTACATTAATACTTATTCGGTAATTTTGAGATAGGTGCATTAGTTTAGTTGCCCTCTTTTGTGACTCAAGAGTCAGAGGGAATATAGATGCCAATTCAGCCAATCTATTTCCAATTTTGTGAGGCATTTTTTAATTGCAGAGGTCGGCTCATCACAAGCACCGAAATCAACAACTAGGTCCTTGTCAAAGGACTCCTCTTCAAGGACTGTGGGTTCCTTTCCCTTTCTTTGCTGACCACCTGTCTGTGACAACAATATTACTAACACTATTAGAATTAATTTGAAACAATGATGAAAAGAATATAATAAAAAACTTTATTTAGCATTTTGCTTCTATCTAATTTATAGTTCAATAACAAAGAGGTTTACCTGCTGGGAAGAAGTGCATGCATGATCATCATTGTCCCCACTATGTGGTTGCTCCATATTGTGGTCATGTGTTATTATTTAAAGTTAACCAATAATTAGAAAGGACTACATTTATAAATTTCATTAGAAGATGATGATGGAGATGAGGTGGATGGTGAGGAGACTCTCTAAATGTGGTTGGCAAAAAAAGTCAATTATTTAATGGTACATAGTATGTACCTACACCCTAATGATAGTGACATCATTTGTATCTATACGATTCAAATTGTAATCAATAAGAAACTCTTCCCCTACACTTATTGATTTTATTGCACATACAAATACATGATTTCCCTCGTGTGCCTCAAATATGCAATTGGGTTGCTTAATAGTTGACAGAGGTCACGTGCTATTTATAAAACCTATAATATTCCTAGATGCTTTTGGCCTTCCATCAATGTATATAGCCACTCTTTTACTTTTCTCATTGTCTTTTTGTTGAATATAATTTGCCGAGAGTGCATACCTGCACATACTTTTTTTATATTGAACAATTTGCATCCAAATTTTGTAATCGTAACAAGGTCCAACATACTCCATCAATTCAAAAACTTTGTTGTAATAGACCTTTATGCCATCCATGGAAAATAAGCCCAAACCATCTATTGACAATGGTGCAATATGATATATCTTGTCTTTAACACTAAAATCAGTGTTTATTGGAGGAAGTTCCTTGGGGACCCATTGTTTCTATAGATTTTGGTACCTAGAGGGAACCTCGATGTTGCCTTTTCTCTCATCATCATAAGAACATGATCCCCCTTGAGCAAGGAAACATTTCATGCATCTATTGAATTTCCTTCTAGTCTTTTGACCTCTAGTTGATCTTCCTAATTTAGACATACTAAATGACTCACTTTCTTCGCTTGAGGAAGAAACATTTGACAAATACCTATTTGCTACTACCTGCACTCCATCAAATGAGAGAGATAGCAAGTAATGTGAGATATTTTACAAAATGTGAAATACATTAATCTCTATAGGGTGTATTGACTTATACCTGTAGATCCATGAGATTGTGTGGGATGCTCGTGAAAGGAGTCTAGGTACCTACATATGTAATTCAATTATCTAATGTTAGCTAAAAAACTCATGATACATATTGTGAGTTTGAAGAGAGTTTGTGCCATGTGTGATAGAACCTACTTTATCTAATTTGGTGTATTGTTAAACAAATTAAGGGTAGAGTAGTTATTACTTAGTTTTTTGTGGGGGACAATGAAGATATGTTTGACAAATAGCAGGTCTTCTTTAGTATTTCATGAATTTTTATCACATATACTGTTTCAAGCCTTTGAGTCTTGGAGAAGAAGAATGGTGTAAGTTGAATAGATCAAAGTGAATGGGGTGTTGAAACATGGTGAATAGACCATGATGAGATGATACTTGACATCGTGACTAAGTTTCCCTCATAAACATTGGCATAGACAAGTTTTACTAAGTTTCCTTTCTCTATTTTGAGGTTTCCTTTCTCTGCCACAGGGGTACAGTCAGAGGGTTCATTGAAAAAATGATCCTTCAAATGGTTACTATGAATATGAATGATTTGATATAGCATATTACTCATTTTACTTGAAGTTTGGAATAGCTTGTGCAAGGGTGAAAGTAGTTTTGATCATTTTGGTCGTGACTGTTCCTCTACACAGTCAGGAAATGTAACTGTCTAATGATTATATGTAATGTTGAATGGATTAAATGCTTTATTCTTGGTAGAAGTGAATGGAAAGAATAGTGTTGGTGTTAGGTTTCATTTATTATTGAATTCAATGGTTTCCAAGATGTGTTGAGGAGTTTGCTCCTTGTTTAATGTTAATAGTTCCTACACAATCCACTCATACAATAGTGAAATGCTATGTGGAAGGGATGGTTGATAGTGTTCCTTGAGGGAAGGGGGATTTTGAAAGACTTGTTATCATTATATTGTCTATTTCTAATATGTTTGGATGCAGGGCAGACCAAGAGAATGAAGGATCACTCACTGATTGTATGATAACCTAGTTTTGAAGGGTCACTGGAAGAGAGGAATGAAGGATCACTCACTGATTGCATGATAACCACACCAAGCATTATTTCCTTTAATTTTCCACATTTTCTTAAAGTATGATCATTATTCTTTACTTTCTTCTATATGGTATTATTTCTATGATTTTTCTATCTCAGAAATATATCAAAAACATTGCAGATGTGCATATAAAAGTAAAGTATTGTCCTTCAATTGTTCCACATTGAAGCATTTCCTCTTTGGAGTATTCTCTTTGTTTGTAAAATATCTATCAAAAATGGTTCCCATATTTCTTCAAGATCTATTTTAATCTTTATATTGCAATTTTGATTAGATTTGACCTATAGTTGATATCATTAGTATTTTATAACATATACTCCTGATGTGAAATGTGGAGAGAAAGAAATAGACACACTAGGTATGAATTACATGATATACCCATCATCACTTAGCACTTAAATAATAAATTATGGATAGGGAACAACCCCCTTACCTCTGGATGTTTGTTTCATGTTGGCCTCTTATTATATGCAAAGGTAGGCCTCTCTTAATTAGGCTAACAACCACAGTGTAGGGGCCATAAATTATGGAACCCAATGATGCAGTGCAAGGCAGGAGGATCCCCGATGGAGATGTCCTAGCCCCCCAAAAAATAACCACACAATAGAATATAATAACAATACAGAGATATAGATCCACACAATGCTAATACTCATAATAGAATAATCATATTTTTATCCAACATGCCCGGTTGTAAGGCCTTCCGGGTTACGGCCAAATACAATGCAATTACAATAGAAACTCCATAAGATCTCACAAGATCCAAACCAAAACCCTAGCTAGTCTAGATCCGCACACTGGTAGGAACCCCCAAGGAAGATCTAAACTTGTGCTCGCAAGCCCACCAAGAAATCTCCTTGTTTCCCAAGCCGCAGCTACTAGCTCTCCTCAAAACTCGCTCCACATCTACCTCCTCTTCTCCCAAGTGGATGAATGATTCCTCAAGACTTCCCCCGCAACCCCTACTTATACTAATCTAAGCCATAGGTCGGCCCTGAATATAAATTAAATACAAATACCGAAATTAAATGCCATAAGTCGGCCAACAACAACAATTAACTTCCCAAAATTGATGTCTTAGTAAAATTGCAATATCTCCTAGCTCTAGATGAATTAGAACTCGTGCTTCGAATTGTAGGTAGAAATATAGGCCCTCTTCAATCCTTGAAATTTTCAGCCTCTAACTCTTTGTGGAAAATTACTTATACAGCCTGAAATAGGCACCAAAATCCCAAGCAAGGCCGAGCTCCTCCTAGGCCACACTGAGCAACCAAGACCATGCCAAGTTCCATTAAATACATCAAAACCAATTACCCAAGACCCAAGTAGGTCTATCCAACTCTACCAAACCCCTCACATATGAAAATAAGTCCACACAACTCCATCAAATCTCCCAAACATGTAGGATAGCCAACTGCCCTGGGATGCTCCTGCATCAGACTCCCCAAGTGCGAAAAGAAGTATGCCTCATACTTTGATGCTAGATGAAATATCTGAAACCATCTTCATCTTCACCAAAGGCTTCCACTCCAACAGGGACAATAGAACCAACATGCAAATCACCCAAATCCGCATCCATTTGTCAACCACTAGAATCTCAACCATCCAATCAACATGCTCACTCCTAGGAACAAACTGAACATAGTGCCTCACTAATATTCTCTGTAGTGGATCACTACCAACAACAACAATATCCTCAAACATGAAATCCATGTCACCAACATGTAAGCTCAAATCCACAATAGGAGAAACATGTAAATCCTCAACCATGTCAACCACCAACAGGTCCACATCAGGAACATACAGATCCGTAGTATCATGTAGATCCTCAACCACATCAACAACTAGTGAATCCACACTAGCAACATCCATATCAACAACATCCATATCACCAACATATGGATCATCACCCTTAGCAACCTGATTATCCACGACCAAGTGCTCCACAATTTCCATGTCAGACTCAATCAACTGATCATGAAAACCAACCTCAATCACAGCATCAACAAGGTTAGGAAGCTCCATAGAAACATCCATAGGTTTCTCCACAAGTTTTGCATTAGCCTCCATACACTGATCAATAAAACCAACTTCCATCTCGACCTTTCTATGCCCTCTTCTCTCTCGAACAAGTCTTCTAACTAGCCAGACAACTCGCTTCCTGATCAGTAGACTCTAGCTCCATGGTTTCAAGATCTCTCGAACTCTCTTATGAAATTTATCCAAAGATGGATCACTCTCAACCATCATTTCCTTAACTCGATTAGTCAATCTAGCTTCCAACTGAGCACAAGTCTTTGAAATATTCTTCTCCACCACATCATGGAGTTTTGCAATCATCTCAGGGTCCAATCTTCTTAGAGCCATCTTCTAAGATCTTCGCAAACCCTCTGCAACAAATCACCAACTAGATCCAACCTTCAACCAGGTCCTAGTGCAAACTGCCTCACATTCAGTGCTCTATCCACACACTCAGGAACAATTGTGTTATGATAAACTCCACCCAAGGTCCTGGTGCAAACTGCCTCCCATTCAGCGCTCTGTCCACACACTCAGGAACAACCTGGGTCTGATACCATTTGATGCAATGCAAGGTAGGAGAATCCCCGATGGAGATGTCCTAGCCCCCAGCAAATAACCACACAATAGAATATAATAACAATACAGAGATATAGATCCACACAATGCTAATACTCATAATAGAATCATCATATTTTCATCCAACATGCCCGGTTGTAAGGCCTTTCGGGTTACGGCCAAATACAATGCAATTACAATAGAAACTCCATAAGATCTCACAAGATCCAAACCAAAACCCTAGCTAGTCCAGATCCACACACTGGTAGGAACCCCCAAGGAAGATCTAAACTTGTGCTCGCAAGCCCACCAAGCAATCTCCTTGTTTCCCAAGCCGCAGCTACTAGCTCTCCTCAAAACTCGCTCCACATCTACCTCCTCCTCCCCCAAGTGGATGAATGATTCCTCAAGACTTCCCCCGCAACCCCTACTTATACCAATCTAAGCCATAGGTCAGCCCTGAATATAAATTAAATACAAATACTGAAATTAAATGCCATAAGTCGGCCAACAACAACAATTAACTTCCCAAAATTGTTGTCTTAGTAAAATTGCAATATCTCCTAGCTCCAGATGAATTAGAACTCGTGCTTCAAATTGTAGGTAGAAATATAGGCCCTCTTCAATCCTTGAAATTTTCAGCCTCTAACTCTTTGTGGAAAATTACTTATACAGCCTGAAATAGGCACCAAAATCCAAAGCAAGGCCGAGCTCCTCCTAGGCCACACTGAGCAACCAAGACCATGCCAAGTTCCATTAAATACATCAAAACCAATTACCCAAGACCCAAGTAGGTCTATCCAACTCTACCAAACCCCTCACATATTAAAATAAGTCCACACGACTCCATCAAATCTCCCAAACATGCAGGATAGCCAACTACCCTGGGATGCTCCTGCATCACCCAAAATAATGCACACTTGTATTAAATTAGGTTCAGTATACTACAAGGGAATGGAAACCATGCAATAGTGGCTCATGGGGATGGAAGAAACCCTTCACCAACAAGATGGTTGTGTCTACAATATTTACTAGAGGCAAAGAACATAATTTGGTTCCAGCAATTACTCCTAGAAGATAATGGCACCCACAAAACACTTGGCAAAGATAGCACTCACTATATCTTTTATCACTCTTTTAAAGCTGGGACAATAAATCTCAAAGATTGATCAACGGATTCTTAAACAAAAAGAACCATTGACAAATATGATTCATGTGTACAATAGCCAACAACCAGTTGTTCCAATCATGGTGTCCAATAATTATGTTAGAAAAAGCATCTACGAATCCCTTACACAACCATAATAGATTCAAACCATGAACTATAAGAACCTAACAATGGGACTAACAAAGATACAGCCTAAAAAAATCTTGATCATATTCCACCCTATTGTAAGGCCCAAGAAGTAACTCTATCTTAAAGCTACACATTCCTCTAGATGAAGCTCAAAGGTTAGGTAGCTGAAGCATAGCAATACTTGAATGAATATAGGAATAATTTGATGTACAATCATTTGCTAGCTTGGTTTGTGGGTTTTCCACATAATATTTTCCCTTTAACCAAATTTATAGTTTGAGAAAATTAGAAAAAATTGTTTCAGATTTATATTATCCTTTTGAACTAGCACACTGCCATCAAAATGCATAATCATTGGTCATCTCAAGAAAATTCCTATTGATTAGTAGGATATCCTTATAAAAATTTGATGCATGGATTTCTTGTGAATTATCGACTGCTATGTATCCTGCAAATATGGAAGGAATAGCGTTGGTGTTAGGTTTCATTTATTATTGAATTCAATGGTTTCCAAGATGTGTTGAGGAGTTTGCTTCTTGTTTAATGTTAACTATTCCTCCACAATCCACTCATAAAATAGTAAAATGCTATGTGGAAGGGATGGTTGATAGTGTTCCTTGAGGGAAGGGGGATTGTGAAAGACTTTTTATCTTTGTATCATGTATTTCCAATATGTTTGGATGCAAGGTAGACCAGGAGAATGAAGGATCACTCATTGATTGCATGATAACCTGGTTTTGAAGGGTCACTGGTTGAGGGGACAGTCAAGGTCTGGATGATTGCACCATTGGAGGACCCTATTTCTTTGTAGTAATTTCTATTCAAATTGGATGCATGGATTTCTTGTAAATTATTGGCTGCTATGTATCCTACAACTTCATCTGTAAATCTCCATATACTTCTCTAGGGTTGTAAGCCACTTAGGGATCAAAATACAGAGACTAAATCAAAATCATTCTTTGTCCTATTTCCTTTTAACAAAGGCTCAAATATCAATGATACAATATACATTTGATGCCCTAAGCTATCAAATATACAAATGGCACCTACCTAGAAGCTCACCAGGATAATGAAGGATCACTCACTGTTGCATGATAAGCCAGTTTTGAAGGGTCACTGGTTGAGGGGAAAATCAAGGTTTGGATGATTGGGCCATTGGAGGACCCTAGTTCTTTGTATTAATTGCATTTCAAATTGGATGCATGAATTTATTGTGAATTATCGGCTACTATGTATCCTGCAACTACATCCATAAATCTGCATATACTTGTCTAGGTTTGTAAGCCACTTAGGGATCAAAATAGAGAAACTAAATAAAAATCATTCTTTGTCCTATTTCCTTTTAACAAAGTATCAACTATCAATGTTATAATACATTTGATACCCTAAGCTATGAATACAAATGGTGCCTAGTTAGAAGCTCACGGGTTGTCCATTTGATAACCACAGTCAACATTTAAAAAAAATGGATATCCTTGAGCACAAGCACCAATAACATCAAATAATGGAGTTAAAGCATGGGCTAGGGCATGACACCAGTAGAATGTGGTCATTTCAGTGACAAAAATTTACAATGGCATCATTAAACATATATGCCATTAATATCAACAAACATGAATCCAACCATTTGAATATAGTGAATCGATATCCTTGAACACAAGCACCAATAACATCAAATAATAGAGATAAAGCACTAGCTACAGCATGACACTAGTAGAATGTGGTCATTTCAGTGAGCATTCATGATCAAATAAAATGAAATGCATTCGAATATGATGCCAGAGGCTCAAAAGATGAAGAAATCACATACCTTCTCCCGCTCCCTCTATCCAATCGAAATAAAAATGATGAGGCTGTTTCACTTTTTTTTGTTATCTATACCCCAAATCTGTCAGAATTCTGATGGTCAATTAAACACCCATCAGAATAACAACATCATCGGGGCCTATTACAAAAAAAAAAACACCAAATTTGTGATAAAAGGTTACCCATCGGAAACTTTTGTCGAAATTTGGCCCCAAATGTAGTAGTGAGCCTAGACCCTCCACTAGTGAGATAGTTATTGAGGAAATGTTTGACAGTATTGATGTGTTATTCAGTGACCCTGAGACAAGTGAAGAAGGCACTCCTAAGGCTGATGAGTTAACATCACCTAAAGTTCCAAATTTTACATCTAGAAATCCATCAAAGAAAGACATCATTGGAGATCAGAGCGGCAAAGTCTTAACAAGATCACAAGCAAAGAACTCAGCTAGCAGTGAAGTGGTATGTTAACTATCTCAGATTGAACCTTTAAGTGTTGAAGATGCATGTAATGATTCAGATTGGCATAATGCAATGAAAGAAGAACTTGATCAAATTATTAAGAATGACACTTGGGAACTGGTCCCAAGACCTAGTGATAAGAATGTGAATGGAACAAAGTGGATATTCAAAAACAAGTTGAATGAAGATGGTACAGTAGTAAGAAATAAAGCAAGGTTAGTATGTAAGGGATATGCGCAAAGAGAAGGCATTGATTATTCATACACATTTGCACCTGCGAGCAGATTAGAAGCTATTAAGTTGTTTCTAGCTTATGCTATAGTCAAAAACTTCAAAGTATATCAGATGGATGTCAAGTCAGCATTCCTGAATGGAGATTTGAAAGAAGAAGTATACATTGAGCAGCTAGAAGGATTCACCTTATCAGACAGACCTGATATGGTATGTAGATTGAAGAAGGCCCTCTATGGACTTAAGCAATCCCCAGAGCATGGTATGAGAGACTAGATGGATATCTAACAAAGATTGGATTCAAGAAAGGAGCAGTAGATTGTAATCTATTCATTAGAGAGACATCTGAAGGTCTACTACTTGTAGCTATATTTTTTGATGACATTATCTTTGGAGGTAATGACAAATTAAGTGCAGAATTTGCCAAAGAAATACAAAATGAGTTTGAGATGAGTATGATTGGTCCTATCAAATACTTTTTGGGACTAAATGTGCAGCAGATAGAAAAAGGAATTTTTATTAATTAATCCAAGTATGTGAAAGAGATACTGAAGAAATTCAAGATGGATGATTGCAAGCCAATATGAACACCTATGATCACTAAATGCAAGCTTACAAAAGAAGATGACTCACCAGCAATGGATACAACATTGTACAAGTCTATGATTGGTAAAATCATATATCTTACTCAGACTAGACTTGATATTTCCAATGCAGTTGGCATAGTTGGAAGATTTGTAGTAGAACCTAAGCAAAGTCACCTCATGGCAGTAAAGAGAATATTCAGATACTTGTAGGGCACTATAGATTATGGTCTATGGTATCCTAATTCAGAAAATGTTGAGTTTCATGTGTACATTGATGCAGATTGAGAAGGATGTGTTGATGACAGAAAGAGTACATCAGGTGGAACAGTGTTTCTTGGTGATAGACTTGTCACTTGGACAAGCAAGAAACAAAATTATATTTCTTAGTCAACAGTAGAAGCAGAGTATGTTGCAGCAGCCTTGAATTGTTCTACAATTTTTTGGATCAAGAAGATGATATAGGATTTTGGAATTCAGATTGATTATCCTATTGTTATTCACTGTGATAACACTAGCACTATCAATATGCTGAAGAACCCTATGATGCATGCAAAGACAAAGCACATTGAGATCAAGTATCACTTCCTAAGAGAGAAAGTGGTAGAGAAAGAAGTCAAGATGGACTATGTGAGTACCAAAGATCAATTGATAGATATATTCACAAAGCCCTTGCCTAAGGATACTTTTGAGTATCTCAAGGAGAAGTTGGGAGTAATTCCCTTCCTTGATTTAGCTTAGAAGAAAGAAGGAAAGGCATCAGTCCTGAGGGACAGATAGAAGGTTGACTACTCCACCTCAGGAGTATTACCAGTGCTTAAAATGAATGGTGCCCTTTGCCATTGATGTCAAAGGGGGAGTAATATATAGAGTCATGAAAAATAGAAGTAAAAAGGAGGATTAGTATACTAAGTGTGAGTAGTATTCAATTATGACAACAGTACAGTTGAGGAAATGGAGAATATTGGAAAATATTGCAGGAGATGGAGGATTCATCTTTGGGGGAGTTTTGAAGAGGAAATGGAGAATGTTATAAAAGAAATGTTCATTTGGGTTGGTGGTGATTTTTCATTCCACATGTTGCCATCATTGCCAAAGGGGGAGATTGTTGGAGATTTGCCAACAGGCCATTACTGACTGTATGTTTGTCATTAATGACAACATATCGAAAGTAGCATGCGTGGAAGTCTTATGTAGTAAGATTTCAGTAGATGAAGCATGGACATGATATCAATATGATATCATGGGTGCAGAGGTTAATTGTTAGTACAGATAGTTATATAGTAGCTTGTGTCAGTAGTGTTCCTGACAGAGTAACAGGTAGTGTTATGTGTATGGTTTTCTGTATAGTTATCATGGAGCCTTGCGCACTTGGATATATGTTGAAGATAGGTTAGTGATGTTTCACTCATAGACACATAGTTTGATATTCAGTAGAAGTGAAGTTATGAAGTCACTATTCACCAATAGTAGTTTCATGTGTTTGTTCAGGAGAGCCCACAAAGATTTTGTTGGTTCTGGAGTTGTGCCTATCTTTTTGGCATGTGCCCTTGGAGTTAATCTTAGAGAAGAGTTATTGATGTTTAGTTAAGAGTGCATGAATTAATTTAGATTGAGAAGAAAGATATAGTTGTTTTGGTAGAGCCGACAGTGTGTAGCATGTGTCTACAATTATCTTATTAGATAGGTCCCAGAATGTGTTGTGTGCATAGTAGAGCCGATAGAATGTTTATTAGAGTTTGTTATGGTTTCTCTAATATGATTTCAAGGTGGTTCTAATAGGACAAATTGATTATATCATTTAGAGGAAATATATTTATAGGTAGTCATTTGTGATTGCTTGAGTGTGGTTCATGGTTGATTAAGAAGAGCAGAGAAGAGTCTACAAAGTGTTGAGCCATCAGAAGAAGGTCTATGTGACCAAGTAAAGTATTTGTGCTATACATTGGAACTGATCTAGACAGTAGGTCAAGGCATAGTTCACCAAGATCCAGCTATAGTGTGTATCTGTTATTCAGAAGGTTGTAGCCTTCACCCCTTTGAGAAGTGAGCTCTCGAATAGTGCATCCTCTCCCCTAACAGGGAGAATTGTAAAAGACTCCTAATAGGGTCTGACCCTTGAGCAGGTCTATTGTACTAAATATATTGTAAAGAAACTCCTAACAGGGTTAAGGATCTTCTAACAAGGATCATAATACACTAGTGCAGAATATTAGTGGGTGTCAATTCCCACCGGGGTTTTTACCTATTTGGGTTTCCTTGTAACCAAAATATTGTGTTGTGTTCAAATGTTCTTTCATTGTGTTTATCCTTTATGTTTAAGTATAATTAATTGGATAAAGAATTGAAACTTGTAGATAACTGATTCAGCCCCCCCCCGCCCCCCCCCCCCTTCTCAGTTATCTCTTGGGACTATTCCTAACAGTGTTGTCAATTTTGTGGCTAGATATCTTAAGTGTTAGAGAGTGAAGGTAGATCATTAGCATTTGACACGTCTTTTTTAACCACATTTCATTCTCAAGTGGAAGTGGGACACTATATTGATTTTATTACCAGAATACCTATGTCATTGTTATCATAACTGGTAATAATGCTGATGATTGATTATCTGATGGAGCTGATGATGAAGATTGACCAATATCAGAGGTATATATGATGATAGTAGAATGATTAGATCAATTATAATCTTGTCATTGATGTCAAGCAATTGATTTTTGATTTATCTTATGTTGTCGTATTATTCGATAATGTTATCAGATGAATGAGTTTAGGAGAAGAGGAAATGGGAAGTTGAGATGTTGTAGAAATTAAACAGGAAACTGATACTGATTGGACAATTATTTGATTATGTTGATATGATTTTTTTCTACCTAACATATGAGTGTGTTAAGTTGGTAAAGTATGGTGATAAAGTTTTGACAACTCGGTAAGTAAAGTTGTTATAGCTATCGTGATGGAAAAGTCACTCGGTAAGGTAAAGGTAAAACATTGGTCACTTTGTAAAGTGGAAAGGTTTAGGCACCGAGTGATGTAACCAAAATTCTAAGTGAAGAATACTGAGAAAGGAAAAATGTATTAAATGTGGATTGGATCGATATTTAATGATTAGCTATGATGAGTTGGATGATCATGATGATGAGGAAAGTTAGTTATAAGATATCTACAGTTATGAAAATTCAAGATGAAGATTTATGGCTAGATCTAAATGGAAAAAATAAGTGGAACAAGTTACAAGAAAAGTTCAAGTTCCTAGGTGAAAAGGAAATGTGTTACCGAGATCCAGATCTGATGAATAATGAATTGAACAGTCAAGATTGACGAATGGAAAACATAATAGAGGAGATTAAGAGGAAAAAATTATCTATATAAAGGATGATCTTGTATGGACAATTGGATGGAAAACTGAATAGTTGAAGGGTTACCGAATATTGAAGTGAAGAAGGAATAAAGAGATTCATAGTGGGAAAATAATAATTTGATGAAGTGTTGATGCCAATGGAAGATGAAGAATTGAAGTGAAGATTGAAGAGTGCACACAGATCTGGTTGAGCAAAGATAGTTGCACATCTACAAGTCATTTTTATTACTGTTGCTTCCTATAATTTATAACAATCAAGTCTCTTAATATAGTCGACTTAATAGTCTTATTGTAAATCCTTGAGAAAGGTGACATTCCAAAAAGAGTTTTTTAAGACATCTAACAAGGCCACTCCTAACAGGGTGAAGATTTTAATAGATCTAAGGTTAATTCCTTAACTGGGTCACACCTAATAGTTTCTTTTGTAATCTTTAACTAGATTGGCTCTTAACCAGGTGCACTTCAGAAGAGTGTATTTCTTAGTGGGTGACAATTCCCACAGTAGTTTTTCCCAAATCCGGGTTTCCACATTAAATATCCATGTCAAACATTGTGAATGATCTGTGTGAATGAGTTATTGGTTGATATAGTTTATTTACTATTGTCAATAAAAAGAGAACTATGTTTCTACCAAGTAGTTACCGATTTAATCATCAAAAATTATTTTAAGGTATTTTGTGATCAAGATTATTGATTCAGCCCTCCCCTCTCCATAATCCAATAGTCATCACATTTTCATGATGCCGTTATGGTTATTATGGACAAGTTGTCTAAGGTGGCTCAATTTTTTTCCCATGAGATCTTCTTACACTACTGCTTTGATAACACTTGTGTTCATGATGGATATAGTACAATTGCATGGGATTCCTTATAGTATCATTTGAGATAGCGTTCTAGTGTTTAATTATGCATTGTGGACATATTTATAGAATTCCTTGGACATATAGCTCAATTTGAGCTCAACACATTAGCTTGAGACCAATGGTTAGATTGAGTAAGTGAATAAAGTTCTTGAGGACATGCTTCACTTGTATCTTATGGATCAACAATTGAGGTGGGAGGAAAATTTATACTTGGTTAAGTTTTCCTATAATAATGGGTACCATATTTCTCTTGGTATGTATCCTTTTAAGGCCTTGTAAGGTTGATAATTTTGTACACCTTGGAGTTGGGATTGTTTGGAGGATTGTGTACTTTTGGGTCCTAAGATTCTTCAAGATATAAAAAAATAGGTGGTTTTAATTAGAGAGCATGTGGTTACTAATCAATATTGGTAGAAGTATATTGATGCCCATAGATTAGATCATCACCTCTTGGTGGGTGATTATGTGTTTTTGTGAGTTCAATTGTGGAAAAGCCCCACCCATTATGTGAAAGGCTTTAAGTTCACTTTGTTTTGTTGGACCTTTTGAGATTCCTCGGAGGATTGGTCCTATTTCCTATACCTTGGCATTTCCACCTATCTTATCATGTATCCATAATGTATTACATGTTTCAGTGTTGAGACAATATATTTTTGATGCAATCCATGTTCATGATTGGGGTGCTTTACAAGTAGAGGAGAGACAATTTTTTTTTGAGCCCATCCATATTATTCAGTATTAGAGGTTGACCATTAGGGGATAAGACATAGAGCGGGTAAGGGTCTAATGGGACTTGAGTGATGAGACTTTAACTACATGGGAAGATTCTTCAAGATTAAGAGTTTTGTACCCCTATATTTTTATAGGATTCTAGGAGTAAGCTTATGCTTAGGGGGGAGGATTTAGTGCCTATCATGGTTGCATTTTATTCCATGTTATTCTGATATAAGATAGACTAGACTCTTGTTATTATGCTATGATTATATGCATGATGAGATGCATTCGATAAAAATACATTATTTTAGTTATTAGTATTATTGTTGATTTAGATGTAAGATTATGTTTCTATTTACCGTTTTGATCATTTCTGCATGATGATGTCATTTGATGTGTCATGATTCTTTATGATGATATCTAGTGTATTTTTCATTCAAGAACATTTGATTTACATATTTTGATGATTATATATCTAATTTTTTGTTATATCGTACCTGATATGTTATTGGGTGTTTCATTGATAACATTCATTGATGTCTGCTCATATTGCCATAAATGATTATTTTAATGCTTTATATTTAAATGAAAATTTTAATTTAAATGCAATATTTATTTAAATATTATGTACATTAAGAATTAAAATATGAAACGACCAATGCCATTATATATCTGATCATGGTACTAGAGCATCAGTGTTCTATTAGGTGAATTTTATTATTATTATTATATGTGTTTAGGCTATTTATACTATAAGTAGCTGCACTTGATGTTTGTATGTTCTAGTGAATAGGTACCATACATCATTTTGCTTGAGCTGTAGGTTTTGAGTGTGTCTTTATCCTTGGCAGTGGTACATAGATAGCTACACTAGTTGTTCATTACTAAGGCAATATCATCCCTATATGGGTGATATATCCATGATTATTATATTATCCCTTTGGTACATGTTGGTAAATCCATATTTCATAAGCATTTGTGATAGACTAGTTATGTGTTTGTGCATTTTGAATTTTCGTAGTTGTCGCTGTTGACTTAGAATTAAATGCTGATTTTTTATTGTTTGGGGATTTAATTTTATTTCCCACTAATTAGTCGTAGTTGAATTTCATTTTTATTAGAATAATTCTAATTAATTTCAAGAAGTCCATGGTTTCTTAATTATTTAAGTGACTTTTATTTTTAAAGTCTTTTTACTCACTTGTGCATTTTGTGAAATTAGATTTGCTCCAAATCGGTTTGGAGAAAATCCTTATTTTTCTTGTCGTGTTTGATTTGATTGCTGCATCCATGAGGGCAGAGACTTGTTGGATTCTTCCACCATTGCTAATCTTCCTATGGAGCCATTTTTATTTTCTTGAAGAATTTAATTTCTTCCACTCTTTTCAATATTTTTCCACTTGGTGTGAGGTAGGACATCTCATAAATTTTTCTATACTTCATCTTTTTGAATGAAGTAAATTTCTTATTTTTGATGGGATCAGAATTAGTAATCCTCCACATTTTAGTAGCATTTCATTTCCTGATTGGGTTTATGTATTTTTAATTGATGCTTTAGAAATTGGAAATGCATGGTTTTCATGGTGTTATACTGCC
>BSBK01007130.1:210000-392500 GCA_027943335.1 Chamaecyparis obtusa
TATTAGTTGCATACAATTGTACAAACTATTCGTAACTCCATTTTTGTTGGAAAGTGCTTGCCTGCAGGCTGCAAGCATGCCTATTATTCTTCTAGGACAATTCCATTGGAGGCCATAGATTTCTATCAATACACTACTTTTTCAATGCAATACATACTTCGTGTTAATGAAGACAAATGAATTTAAAAAAAGCCATTTGAAGATTTTAGGAAAGTCTTTTGGAGACAAACCTCCGTTTTTTGTTGAAGTCCCACGTTTATATAATCCCTTTTTTAAGTTCACTGCTTCTATACATGACAAGAATAGTAAGTTTTGGGATTGAGAATTTCAGACCCACACGGATGATCGAACATTCACGCTTCAATCTTCTCAAGTTGGTGATATTTTAGTGGTGTGCATTGGGTATGCATCAATCTTTAATTCTTTTAATGATCTTGAGAAGATATACCAGAATTTTTTAAAGTTCAATAATCACACAATCTGATTGCAGGGAGGCGTGCGTGGTGATCGAATCTTCGCTAAGAAAAACAATTGTGTAAATCACAACTCGTTTTGCGCACCAGACATTATTAATTGGGTAGGAAAAGAATTTAGCATATATAATAACAAGCAGGCAGATCAATTGTTCGCAAGATTGGATTCAGTTGGTGCAACTCTTCTTCTATTGATTTTTTTCAGAAACGTTGCTTGCGGCACTTTTCAAGAAAACCGTGACGTGGCACGCAGATTTCCAAAGATGTGGTCAACCTTTCTATCATATTTGTAGAGAATGAACAACTTTTGCGCATTTAAACACTGCTCATATTCTCAATCGTGACGAGGCACGCAGATTCCCTTCGAGATGGTCAAAATTTGAAACATATTTCAGGGAAGAAACAAGTTGCCTATTTATACCCCGCTTGTATTCTCAATTCCCAACCCTCTAAACCTCCAAACAAGAAGTGCTCTGGATCAGCCTAGGCCGCTCATTCATCCATTCCAGAAATGTCTCGAGAAGAAATCATTGCTAATGGCTCCGGGTTTTGTATCAATCGTAAAGAAAGAAGGTAATACAAATCATCTTTAACAATTCAATAATTGGAATAAGAATTCTACCCACAGTTTTTCAGTTTTTATACTAGATAGCATTGAGTTGACAAATTTATTGGGTGAAGAGATGGTTATATCATTTATAAATTAGCTATTTAATATGAGAGCATATGCCTATATATTATCATCTTAGTAATTGGATTAAGAATTTATCCACATTTGTTTTGACTTTTATAGTGAGTATGGGAAATGTATTAATGATTATATTATCTTTATATTCATTATTTATTATGAGAGCTTAAGTCTATAAATCATCTTTATTATTTGAATAATCCGACAATTATGATAGATAGCTTGTGAACATGAGAAAAATAAATTGGTTCGAGCAATGACTATATCATATATGAGTTCATTTTGTTGTTCAGTATGAGAATGCCAATCTATGTTTATATTTTTAGAGTCTAAAATCAAGGATTAAGTAGTATTTATTTCATCCCTATCATCTAGAAGACTATCCCAACTTCAATCTTTATTTCATGCTTAAAATTTTTGAGCGTTGATGAATGATGGAATCAAGAGAAAAGAATGTTGTGATATCTTTTCGACTGACTACTTAAGAATGAGTGGTATCCGTTCATCATAATAGTCTGCAACCTTTATTTCATATTTTGAAATATAAGATCTTGTTGAATGGGGTTATCAACAACCAAGAATGTTGAGATACCTATTCTTCAATTGAGAATCAAAGATTGATCAACTGTATCCATTTCATCATAATTGTATATGAGACTATTGCAACCTCACCCTTTATTTCATACTTACAAATTTTAAATCTAGATGAATGAATGCAATCAGAAAAAACAATAAAAATCCATTTCAGCATAATTATTGATGAATGAATGCAATAAAAAAAATAAAAAATCCATTTCATCATAATTATATATGAGACCATTGCAACCTCACCCTTTATTTCATACTTACAAATTTTGAATCTAGATGAATGAATGCAATCAGAAAAAAAAAAAAACTATGATATTTCTCATCAAGATTTAAAAATTGAGTAGTATATATTTCATCATAATTTTCTAAAAAGACCATCACAGACCCAACGATTATTTCATTCTCCCAAATCTTAAAATTCCATACTTACAAATTTTGAATCTTCATTAAGTGACCTAATCAACACCAAGAACACTACTGTGATGGTAAAGAAAACCCTAAACTTTTCAGACAATGATTTTGATCACCCAAAACATTTCACTTTTCTGAACATGCTTACGATTTGACAGAGCTTCTGTAACATTCGTTTCCCCGCAGATTGGAGGGAAAAGTGGCGTTGATTACAGGGGCAGTGGGAGGCATAGGAGAAGCCATAGCCCGGCTCTTCGTAGACCAAGGAGCCAAACTCATTCTCGCCGACATTTCAGACGAGGGCGGCAGAAAGCTAAGCGAGAGTCTGGGTCCGCCAAGCGTGGCCACGTACGTCCACTGTGACGTCTCTAACGACCAACACATGCAAGCCGCAGTAGATCTGGCGGTTACCATGCACGGCCACCTCGATATCATGTACAGCAATGCAGGAATCATAGACCGATCGTGCGGGAATAAGGCTGCGGATTACGATATGGAGGAGTTCGACAGGATTATGAGCGTGAATGTAAGAGGGGCAATGCTGGCGATGAAACAGGCGGCGCGTGTGATGATCCCGAGGAAAAAAGGCTGCGTAATTTGTACGGCTAGCATAGCGGGGATGACGGGGGCGCTGGCTTCTTATGCATATACGGCCTCCAAGCATGCAGTTTTAGGGTTAGTGAAGAATGCGGCGGCTGAGCTTGGGAAACATGGGATTAGGGTTAACAGTGTTTCTCCCTACGGCGTTGCCACTGCCATGTCGGTTGGGATGATGAAGAGTTTGCAGAGTTACCACCATGAAAATGGTGAGAATTTGAATGGAGAAGGGAGAATGGTGGTGGTCACTGAGGAAGAGAAGATAAATATGGAGTGCTTTTGTGATAGTATGGCTAATTTGAAAGGACAAACTTTGAAAGCGGAGGATGTGGCAGAGGCTGGGCTCTTTTTGGCCAGTGATGAAGCAAAGTATGTCAGTGGGCATAATCTTGTGATTGATGGAGGATTTACGGTGGTCAATCATTCATGGCTCATGTATCGTTGAGTGGGTGTTTTCTGCTCAATTGTACTTGTTTGGGCTGTGTAGAGATGGATCGCTTGGATTTGAACACTTGATCTCTTGTGTTTACTCCACAAATTGGTCCATGATCAATAAAATTAATTTTTAAATGATTTTTTTTGGTTTGTGGGATAACTTTTAATCTATAAAGTTGTTTTAGTTTTTGGAAATGTTCTTTAGTTAAGGATGATATATTTTAGTTATAGATGAGATATATATTGTGTTAAATTTGTTCTAGGTATTATAGAGGTCGTATTTTTATGGTTTTGTATTCAATAAGACTGGATCTTTGGCTGATTCAATAAGAACCGTTCAACTTTAGCAACAGACAAAGATTTAACATTTAACAGACCAAGATTTAAAGATCTATTGACACTCAAATTTGATTCAAATTTGTAAATTTGAATGAATGTCTTGATTGTTTAAATTTTGCATGAAAGAAAAAGTTTAGTTTTGATCGCTTAAGTTTTTCATTTAAGATGGCAATATAATCTTGAGCTTTGAAATTATAGCATATTGACTGTTTATTTTAATTTGGGCAATGGTGAATTTGATAGAAGATTTTGATTATGTTTTGATTTCGTAAGTCTTTCTTTTAAGATGGTAAATTTTGGGCAATGGTAAATTTGATAGAAGGTTTTGATTGTTTGAAAAAATTTCTTTTAGAAATTGGAGCTTGGAGATTGTAGCATATTGACAGTGTTTTTCACACTACAATCATATATACGAATCAATTTGATGCTGACTGAAATCTTATCCTTTATGATATGAGAATCTTACATTCAGAAATCAATAAGAATCATTAGCTGACGAGACATACTAACATCAATTTTTGTTTTTAAGCGATGATGAGTTTGATAGAATGTTTTGATTAGTCAAGCTTTTCTTTCAAGATGGACAATTTTCTTTCGCTTGGAAATTTGACTGTTTACATTGTACTTTTTAACACCACAATCATATATAGGAGTTCCTTTTCATTTTTATTATTGAATTCAATAAGCTGGCAGTTATGGGATTCGAACATGGTACACTTGTGGCAACAACAGAATTCGCATGGGATTTCCCTCACTTGCTCCATGTTTTAAGGATCTTGTTGCCTTTTCCAAGTTATAAACTATCTTGCTCATTATTCTATTGAGTTCCTGGTTTCATAAAAAGTCAACGACGAAAAGGAAACTGGCTATCCAGTTGGGCTTTGAAGTTAAGCCTGCCAGATGGAAAAATTAGCTTTTTAAGATTACATTATTTTTTCTTCCATTCATCAGAAAATATCGTAGATTAAAGGAAGAATTTGAATACTCATAAGTTTGACTTTTACATTTTGGTTTTTGTAGGGCAGCTTTATCGGCAGCAATATGTTATGCAATATTATTAACTGGTTATTTTAAAGTGATTCAAAAGTTAAAAGGTATGTTTTGGGCACTTCTAAATAGGATAGCTATTTATATTTTAGTTGTTAAATGAGGTGTAAAATTGTTTAATGATTATTTTACAATAAAATATATTTAATATTTAAGTAGAGAATTTATATCTATTTAGTGGACATCAATGAGAAGTTAAAACACTAGTGATGGTTCAAATGTCAATTGTATTAAATTTTTTAAAATTAATATTAAAAATTGTAGGGCTGGTTTTGAGGTATTTAATCTTTAAGAGTTCTAGAAAGTATGCATGGTGTGTGCCTTTGAGTTATGATACCAAAGAACTCTTGTATTATTTTATAAAATATTTGTGTCTTACAAGTTTGAAGACACATCAAAATGGTAAAATGATATTTCATGAAGATCTATTGATGTAGGAATTGTTTAAGAAGTAAAGAATATAGGGCAAACCATGAAATCCAAATTTGATACCTAACCTACTCAACCAATAAAGAAATATGAAATAAAATGCAAACATAAATTAAACACAAATCTACTCAATGTCACATCCACTTCATGTGAAATCCAATGTCCTCCTTGTTCTTCCTCAAAAGGATTTTCAAATTTTAATGTGCACACTTGCAATTTGAAAACTTGATACTATGATGATGACAAGAAGAAATTGTATATAGTGGCTAAGCAAAAATGAGGACTTGAGCTACAGTTAATAGATGGTTCAAGTGGAATTGATGACTAAAATATAAGAGATTCAGAGTGATCAATGACCATGATTAAAGAAGAGGGTTTGAAGAAGAGGGTTTGTTAAGTTGAGGTGAAATTGGGAGAAAAAAATGGAGAGGAGATGAATGAAAATGGAATGGTGGAAGAGGTAAGTAGAGAGGGAGATTTAGCAAGTGGAGAGGAAAATAGAAGAGAGAAGAGTTAAGTGAGGCTTAATTAATAAATAAAGTTTATTAATTATACTTACATGTTAGGAATGCTAATTGAATAGATTAAAATTTAATTAAATAGGAAATATGATGAAAATAGAAAACAACCAAAGTAATTATTTTCCATTAGAAGAAGGATTAGTAAATGGATTAAAAAATTTTAATAATTTTTTAATCAAAGAGAGAACAAATAATTAAGGATGATTTAATGAGTGATTAGAAGAAAATGTTAAATGTCAATTAAATAATCAAAATTATTTAAATAGGAGATATGAGAATGACAAAAATATCAAACAAACAATAAAGATCATTCAGTTGATGTAGTTCAGAATATTTAGTGAAAAGCGTTGTCACTAGCCTAGGATGATTTTTAGTATCTACAATTTTCTCCTATTTGAGAAAATGTGAATTTGATTGTTATTTCAAATAATATTTAAAAATATCACCTTAAATTATTCCCTAGTGATGACAAACAATTATGGCACTCACTCAAAAAATAGGGCAACCATTTTTTTAGCTTGAGGACAATTCATTGACAATGTGACCAAGAGTCAAAAAATATGTTTAGTGTGCAAAATGGGGTCTATAGATGCAAGTTACAAGGTCCAGAAGGAAAAAAATAACACTAAACAATACAAAAATATTTTTCCTGCACATCCATCTAGACAAAAACATGAATAAAAATAGGTTGTTGCGGTTCATTTTCAACAACATTTCAATTTGTCAAATTTGAAGAGGAGAGCTAGGGCATCATGAGTGTGGTGCACATCCAATACAAAATCATTATGGTGAGGAGGTTAGGATACTCAAATAACTATTTGGGGTAAAGAATCCAGTAAGTACCTTATTCTTTCTTGTGATTTTGATCAATTTTTGCCTAGGATCAATTTAAGGAGAAATTTCATGTTTGAAAAATGTGTTGTAACACACACACACACACACACATGCACATGTGACAAAATTGTCTTAAGTGCACCAGTACTATTGAGTGCACACCACATTCCTATGTGTAATGCATGAGACTACAAAATTATTAGATGCATTGTAAATATTTGTAATGTATGTGTCTATTATTGCAATGTAATTTCTTACCTAAGTATAGTGTGTATGTGAATGTATATGTATCATATATGAATAAATATAAATGACACTTTTGATTAGCTTGTTGTAAATGACACTTTTTAGTTACAATTTTTATTTTCTAAATGATAAACAAGTCAAATGAGAATGTGTAATTGACATAGGATAGCAATATATTTTAGGTAGTCTTCCCACCCCTTTATACATGGGAGAATAGGACCAATTGTATGTGACTACATCATTAGCTTGATGATAGTGAGTGAGCTATGCTCATGGATTTAGGTTTGTATCATATTTGTTATATGTTTGAGATTATGGAAAACTAATAGTTGGCTACTACATTAGTAGAGTGATGGTATTCAAAGATGAGATCCTTCCCTTTACCTACTAGGGAGGATTTTTTGGTATTAGAGGACGTTTGGTACTTTCTATGGATCCTAATTCATGGGAAGAGACCCACCTATGAAATGGTGATATATGTATTAACTCTAAGGAGAATATTTTGTTGTGGTGTCATGGATTTTGAGATTTACTATTATGAGTGCATTGGGAGACTATGGTGCCTTTAATCATCATCATATGTGTAGTGATGGGAGGTGTAGAGTAAGGAATTTTTCACCTATAGAAAGAACAAATCTCCCTTACACTACCTCAAGGATAGGGATATGTGAAGCTAAAGGGAAGAGTTTAAATCTACTAGAGTACTAGGAAATCAACTTAAACTAGATAAAGTAATTTTAATTGAATCAAAGAAAATTTAATTATACTAGGTTAATATAACAGAATGTAGGAAATACTGATCTAAAACATAGATTACGATATATATATATATATATATAAATATATATATATATATATATATATATATATATATATATATATATATATATATATATATATATATATATATATATATATATGGGTGAACCCACAATAGTGGGTTACACTTTTTTTTCCTGAACGGACACTGAACTCTACATTTTGAAAAAAAATTTCAGATTTGGATGCATATTGTTGTTAAACTGTTTGAAATCAGAAGATGAAATAAATTAGAGTCTTTTAGGATTTTCTATATAGATTCTAAATATATTATTTATTTTTATTTTTGAATCAATTTGAATTCTTTTTTCTTTCTCCCACGAAAAGTGGTATATTTATGAAAATGTCATTTTCAAAGAGTTAGATTGTTTTCATAGAGCATAACTTTTTTCTAAAATAGATATCAATGTGATTATTTTAAAATTAGTTTAATAAGATCCATACAGAGGGCATGAAATTGGTTTGATGACATTATCACAATTATTTCATATTTTATTAACATTTGAAGTTGTCTAAACCATAATTTTGACATACCTTGACTACATTACTTATAACTTGTTGTGTATTTGTTCAATTTCATTTTTATTTTTTTGATAGAAAGAGAACTTAAATACCTAGGGCATAAATATTTTTTAGAATTTTTTTCTCTTATTTACCATTTTTTCGCAAGCGTCAAACATAGAGGTAGACATACAGTGAAATATTTATGTTTAGTAAAACTAAAATTACAAAGTCATAATAAAATTAATATATATTAACATTATAATCATTGGAAATATTTTTCTTCATAGTACCTTACTAAATAGATAGGTTTGTCAAATGGATTCATTTGATCTCCCAAAAGATAAAGTCAAAGTGATTTTTTGTCAGCATTTTAATAGGTGCGAAGGAGACTCCATTGCAGGTATGAATGAGGAGTATAGATGTTATATCAATATTTTTTTAATCTAAAAGGATTTGAGCTAACCATTTGTAATTAATTCCTTCAAATGGAACCTATCAAGGCTTAAATAATCATATTTTGTTAAAAATATGTTATTTTAGCAAAAATCAACATGTCTAAAAAATTGTAACCCACTATTGTGGAGTCACCCACACACACACACACACACACACACACACATATATGTATGTATGTATGTACATACATACATATATACCTATATATATACCTATATATATATATATGTACACACACACACACACACATATATATATATATATGTATGTATATATATGTATATATATATACATACACATACATACATACATACATACATACATACATACATACATAACATACATACATAAATACATATATATATGTACACACACACACACACACACACACACATATATATATACACACACACACACATATATATATATATACATATAGATATACATATACATACATACATATATATATATATATATATATATATATATATATATATATATATATATATATATATATATATATATATATATATATATATATATATATATATATATATATATGTACATATATATATGTACATATATATACATACACACACACACACACATATATCTGTATATATATATATATATATATATATATATATATATATATATATATATATATATATATATATATATATGTATGTATGTATGTATGTATGTATATATATGTATGTATATGTACATATGTATATATATATATATATGTGTATATACATATGTACATACATACATACATACATACATACATGTATATATATATATATATATATATATATATATATATATATATATATATATATATATATATATATATATATATATATATATATATATATGTAGATATATATGTATATATGTATATATATATGTATATATGTATATGTGTGTGTATATATATATATATGTATGTGTATATATATATATATCTGTGTGTGTGTGTGTGTACATATATATACATGTATATATATGTATATGTATATGTGTGTGTGTGTGTGTGTGTGTGTGTGTGTGTGTGTGTGTGTGTGACGCAAGAGTGGGAAGGAAGGGCCAAGGAATGACACACTGTAACTTGAACCACCTTGCTCAAAAATACACAAAAGCAACAACAACACAGTGGGAGAGAGAAAATGATAGATCACTCATATATTACTTCAAATTGATTCATACATGCCAGGCTGTAAGGTCTTCCAATTTACAACCAGATATTACAATGAATTAAAAAAGTCCTCAAATATGTGAGGATCTGCGAACAATCTCAAATCTTCTATCTTCTTACTTCTATCCCCAAAACTAAGTCTCTAAAATCGAACCAAACAAATACATTTATACAAGATGCGACTGAAATGAGTTGGCCTTCAGATCCACAATCAACAGAAGTAACTGTCAGATTTGGGACCACATGCTTCCCAATAATGGATATCATCATTAAATCTGCAACCCATAATCAATGCACAAGTCAGCCTCAATAGTAACTCAAAATAAACTACTCAATAAGCAAGGATGACCGAGCAATAGACAAGCATCACCGAGTGCTAGTGAAACAAATGACTACCCAGGAGATAGCTGACCACACTTGGTAACCAAAGGAAACTGACCAACTACCAAGCCAACTCGGTCAAAGAAGGAACCAAGCAACATAAACAAACTCAATATGTTTTTGGTGACACAGGATTGCTAAGGACCCGAGATGCTCCTGCATCAGACACTTGGGGTTATTTGAAAATGACTCTCTGAATCATTTAGTAGGTATGATCCTAGCGACATCCAACTCAGATTGTGAAATCCATGAACTGTCTTCAATCGGTATGTTCTTCCACTTTACCAAATATTCCATATACTATTTATCTCTTGTGCTTCTACCAATTCTCTGTTCCAAAATATGCTCAACCTCTTCATTCTGTTTCTTAGGATATTCCATCGATACTACCATGTCTTCTTCAGGTTCATGAAACTCATACAAATCAGCAATGTTGAATATAAGTGATATATTCATGTCATCAGGTTACTCAACTTCTTATGCATTTCCACTATCAAATTTTCTCAAAATCTTGTAAGGTCCAAACTTCTTCATCTTCAGCTTCCCATATGTTCCAATAGGAAATCTGCCTTTTCTCAAATGAACCATCACTTCATCACCAACATCAAAAGTCTTATGCCTACTTGATCTATCAGCTTTGTCTTTGTATTTCTGATTACTCTTTTCCAGTTTCAGCTTCACATCTTCATGCAATGTCTTCATGTACTTAGCAGATTTTTCTCCTTCAGCACTTCTCTTTCTTTCATCATCAATGTCTCTCAAATTAGATATACCTCTCAGCTGTATGCCATTTACAATCTCAAAAGGTATTTTTCCAGTACTCCTATTCACTGAATTATTGTATGCAAACTCTACTTGTGCCAACATAGAATCCCAATTACTTGGTGTGTCTCCAACTAAACATCTCAAAAGATTTCTCAAGCTTCTATTCAAAACTTCTATCTGTCCATCAGTTTGTGGGTGAAATGTAGAACTATATTTCAACTCGGTACCCAACTTCTTCCAAAGAGTCTTCCAAAAGTATCCAATAAATTTACTATCTCGGTCAGAGATAATACTCCTCGGTAGTCCATGCAATTTGACAATTTCCTTAAAGAAAAGATCTGCTACATGTACTGCATCTGATGTCTTTCTTCAAGGTATAAAATGTGTTATTTTAGAAAATCTATTCACAACAACAAATATAGAATCATTACCTCTTACTGTCTTTGGTAAGCCAAGAACAAAATCCATACTGATGTCAATCCAAAGTTTCTCGGGTACAACAATTGGTGTATACAATCCAGTATTCTGACTAACTCATTTTGCAACTTGACAAACTCCACAACTTTTCACAAATTTTTGAACATCTTTGTACAATTGAGGCCAAAAATATTTCTCCTTAAGCAAACTCCATGTCTTATCAACACCAAATTGTCCAGCCAAACCACCACTGTGTTTCTCTTTTATCAAATTAGTTCTCATAGGTCCTCTCGGTATACACAATTGAATACCTTTAAACAACATACCTTCTTGCATAAAATATTCATCCCATTTAGTACTCTATTGTTCTTGAATAGGTGCTTTGCACTTTCTCCACGACTCAGAAAAATTAGGATCAAATTCATAAGAATCTCTCATGTCATCAAAGCCTAAAATTTTAATTTTCATCTCGATCATCAAAGATCTCCTTCTACTCAATGCATCAATAACTCAGTTAGTGACTCCACTCTTATACTTTATCACAAATGTATAACTCTGTAAATACTCAACCCATTTCATATGTCTCTGATTCAACTTATTCTAACTACCCAAATACTATAAAGCCTTATGATTGGTAAACAACACAAATTCACTCTATATCAAATAATATCTCCATTTCTTCAGTGCTTGAACAATAGCATAGAATTCTTGATCATACACATAATATTTCATTTTTGCATCTTTCAACTTTTCACTAAAGAAAGAAATAGGTTTACCTTCTTGACTCAACACAGCTCCAATTGCACTTCCGCTTGCATCACATTCCACTTGAAATACCTTATTGAAATCAGGCAATGCCAAAATGGGCAATTCAACAACCTTCTACTTCAGAGTCTCAAAAATTTTATCAGCTCCATGTGTCCACTTGAATTCTCTTTTATCTCCTCTCATAGTCTCAGTCATAGCATTACAAATTGAACTGAAATTTCTAATGAACTTTCTGTAAAAACTTGCCAAACCATGAAATGATCTTACCTCACTAGCATTCACACATGTAGGCCAATTCAAAATAGCTTCAACCTTTTCAGGATCCATTTTCAAACCATCAGCTGAAATCACAAATCCCAAATACACAATCTCCTCTTTCATGAATGAACACTTTTTCAGATTTATCAACAACTTTTCTTCTTTCAATCTCTGCAAAACTTGTCTAACATCACTAGTAAATTTTAGCTTGTTTTTCGACGAGGATTAGTCAAATTTTTGATACCAATTGGTCAAGCAAATGACCATAACTATTGTCAAAGTTTTTTGGTCAATTTTATGACACACTAAACCCTCATCAAAATACCAATATCTAGAGTGATTGAATTATCGACAGTCCTACTATTGAAATAATCGCTTCAACCTCAAAGAATTATCGATCATACCTGCCATCTCTATGACAAATGTCCATCAAAATTGAGATGATTTAGGGTCGAATTTGTCGTCAAGTGTACAACATTCTTGTCAAAATGACAAAGAAGGTTCGTCTCTCTTTCGATGAAATGTGATCAGAATAGTCGTCAAATATATAGTACTGCCATCAATATCTAGAGAGGTGCAATGTAATGCCCCGCCAGGAAACCCAAAAGATATTAACCTAAAGTTTGGTGAACAAATTTTTTTTTCCTAAAGTTTACATAATAAGATAAACATTCATGTGGAAGCAATAACCATTTACTCACATAACACACAACAACAACATAGGTTACAAAACTAATGGGTCCCATGACGTAGAATTACTTAAGAACATAACTCATCTACATAACATCAACAAAAGATTTCATAAATTAAATTAAATGATTAAATCATAATAATTACAATTCTCATGGTCTACCATGAATCCTAAATAAACTCACATTCACTGCACATGTCATAGGGTATGTAGTAATCACTCTAACTTTAATATTACAATATCCAGATTAGGTATCACATGCGATACCCTAATGCAAGATTACAATAAAATAATATAAGAAAAGAACAACAATTAAGTGTCATAAGGAGTCCAACTGCGGAAGCACTATCCAGCACTGGAACTAGGACATCGAATCTCAAATGGTAAAGAATCACTACCACCCATCCATGTAGATCCACAAAGGTCTACCCCACTGTGGTGAGGAGATAACATCAAACCCCACTCGGATAACCAAAGCCAAATCAAGATGCACCACTAGCCAAGGGAATCCTGGAAGCTTTCTAACTCATGGTAAACAAGTATAGTGATAGGTAAGAATCACTAATCTAGAGGCAACCGACACATGTAGGATAACTAGACTATGTATAGGAAGGTGTCATCATGTATGTCTAACCCTTGAGTTTTTTCTTGGTAATCACTCTAGATCCTGACACTCAAGTGACCATACACAAATCAATGACTTCTCATACAAATGAAGCCATTAACTATGCTAGACACACCTCTCACAGCGGCCAACATCATCTACATTCCCATCTTAGTCTGCACTAGCACTTAAGCATGGATGAGGAAAATATCTTATTAGGTTCATTTTAAGATCTCTCAATGTTATATTAAGTTATCACTTGATTACGAATACTTACAACAAGTGATCTTGGCAGCCACGTGTGGGCCCCAACGTTTATTGCAAGCCACCCCCTACTACATATCTAGGTAAACTACCCTAAGCTCATAGATCTCTCCAAGATCTAACATAGATAGAATCAAGTAGTCCCACATCCAGAAACATACACCAGAATCAGGATTGACAACAGATATGTGATTACAGAAATACAGTACATCATGAGCCTATATGGTCAGATAGGGTAATAATACACATCACACTCACGCCAAACATAAGCAGTAAACATGCATGTAGAAATCAAAACCCTAGTCTATGTACTTTCCCTAGGCCATCTAATGCCCACAAAGCAAAAGAAACATAACAACCAAGAAAAGTGGAACAACATCTCCATATAAAAGAAAACAACCAATTACAGTATAAATATGCACATTTAAACATCTCGTGCATATAAATCTTAACAAAATCTCAAGTATAAATATGTAGTAGACGAAACACATCTATGGTAGAATTATACATCTCATACCATCAGTCTAAATTAAATTAAGTAATTAATTTAGAATTAATCAATTAATCTAATTCCAAACTAAATTGACTATTTGGTTCTAAAGTCCATTTAAATTAAACAATTTACCCTAAAATTTCATTGAGTAAACTATGTCTAGAATAAGCTGAAAATTTGATTCTAAAATCAAATGAGTAATTTAAAACCAATTTTAAATTAAATATCAATTTTAAAATACAAAGCATAATTAAACTTAAAATTAAGATTTAAATTTTTGATAATTCTATATAGAAATAATAATAATCAAATTATAAAATTATTATTATTCATTACTCTATTAAACAAATCTTATTAAATACTCTAATAAAAACAACTCACTTATTTAAAAAGTAAATAGTATTTAACCTTTATTTAAAAACTTATATGATAAATTAAATTTTATTTGAATCAAATGTTAAATAAAATTACAATTTACAATTTATATTTTATATTATATAAAATAATTAACAAAACATATTTTACAAAATATCATAGTTTATAAAATAAAACATTAAAAAAAAAAACATTGAAAAAGCCAAGTGGGGGGGGGTGCGGCGTGGGCCCGCTCCCCCACGACAACTGCAATGCACATTGCAACACCTGCTGTAGTGTCGTGCGCTACATGACACCTGCAGGCCATGCTATGAGTGGTTCTGCAGTGCCCTGCCTCGCACAGTTTGTAGCCCATGCACAATCATGGAGAAAGGTAAGGGGAGGTAGGGTGTTGGTGGCCCCGCCCCCATAAACAATAATTTTTAATTATTTTTTTTTTGTTTATTTTTTTCTTAACATGTTATATAATTTTTAAGGCTAATTGCATTTTAAAGAATAAACCAAGCATATTTTTTTCATAAAAGAACATTTCCAAAAATGGAAATAAAAATAACAGGAAAACAATTTTCCAGAAAAGGCAACAATGCATTTTTTTTTACTCTTATGCACAAATGCATGTCTTTTCTTTTCTGTTGGCCTAAGTTGATTTTTTTGCCTTTTCTTTTGGCTAATGTGATTTTGTCTTATACTGGTATTTTTTTTTTAATTGTATTTTTTTTTACACAGCACATAATTTTTTTTCCCAAAATGGCTTTTTACTACTCCAATTGGGTTTTTTCTCCCACATCCATTTATTTAATTTAATAGTTCAATAGTTTACACTATAGCCCACATTAATTTTTTATTTTGTAAGAGTTTTAGGAAGAATTTTCTCACAAAAATTTGACAACATAACCCTACTATGCCAAGTTTGAATAAAATCATAAAATAATAAATCTAAGGGTTCTCTAATACCCAAAATCACTAACAAAGAAAAAAAAATCTAATAAATCAAATGAAACTATCTAGGCATGATAAAATTATCAAAAATTTACACAAACAAATTGCAAAGAGGTTTTCTTAAACCCTACCTCAAATCCAATGTAAGAAACTGTAAAAAGGATGCCTTTGAGAAAAAGAAAATTCCAAATCGTCCAAAGTATGAAATCAATCTTGCAGATATGAATCCATGAAGAAAGTAATCCAAGAGCCAGATGCACAAAAATCTTCCACAAATTTCAAGCAACACAATACACCCAAGAAATCTCAAAAATTCCAAAATCAAGCTCTCTCCCCAATTCTCCAAAACTTGTGTGTGTAAAAACAAATGAATGCCTTTCCCCTATTAGGGATTCAACTCATCATTTCATGCAAACCCTAGATGACTCATTAGTTAGACTCCTAATACAACTCAAAATCAGAAATTGAAAGAAAATCCCAATTAAATAAAGTAAATAGTTTTTTTTTTGCGCAACTCAACTTAGACTCTTAAAGACAAGTTATTACCTTTTGAAAATAAATTACTTTTCAACATAACTAAAGCACATGTAAATAATAAAAATTTGCATTAAATAAATTAAACACTTAAAGCACTATTAAATCATGCAATTAACATATTTAATTACTTAATGGAACATAATCAATTTAAATTTCTCACAATTAATTAATTAAATCCAAAGATTTAAATATTTGATCTTTAATTAATTATCCTCACATAAACATAAATATTAAATTAATATTATTTTTCAACTATAATATTAAATTTCACAACTATGAAAAATCACACACAAACAACTGAGATCAACAAATGAACCAAACATAATCAAGGATGGGATCCACAGATTCATGTCAACTAGACAAATCTGGGAAAGGTAGTCATCGGATACTTATGCAATCTTGGACAAGTAGGTTTAGGTTAAGGTTTTGGGCTTGATTGTTACCTCCCCTCTTTACCATTGAGATGGATGTTTATGAGCATGCTCACTCCTGCCAATTCAGAGAAGGTGATGCCATGTACCTACAAACCTGTCATCACAAAACAAAGCATGTACATCTAATATATAGTAGACAATGATAGGGTATCGTTAGTCATGTAGATCTTGACAAGGCAAGTAACTACACCTCTGCCCTCTACCATACAGACACATCAAACAAGTACATACACATAATCACCATACACATTGAAGTATGGGGTAAGTACACCATTAACCAAATAAAACATATAATATCACATCATAATATTTCATTATCTAATTATGAAATCACCTGGCAACATAAAGTAATCATAAACCAAATCATCAACAACTACTGAAATAACAATATGCGCACACATGAAATGTGGCCTAAAAGAGTATGGGACTGAAGATTGATAGAAAACTATGGGTGGGTACTACATCCACCCCCCTAGGATTAGGCTTACTCCTGGAAGCCTGGAACAAGTAGGGATATAAGTCCCATAAACCTAGCTGCACTGATCTAAAAACTAAACCAAAGATCACTGAGAAGGTCCCATCGGACCCTTCCCTGCGTTAGGGTTCAAACACTGAGGATCATTCCCAATTGCAAAGGACCTATGAGATCTACCTACATTACCAACTGTGGGCTCCGAAGCTGTTGGCCTCTGTCCTGAATACTGAGCTGAATGCTTGGGACAACTGTTCAATTTATGACCTTGTTGGCCACAAGTGAAACAATCTCCCTTGAAAACTCTCCTTATTGCAGGAGCACTGGACTACTGGAAGCTACCTCTACTGGCACTCTGAGCTGGCTGACCAAAAGAATGATTCTTACTCTGCTGAGCATTATGGAATTTCTTGGACTGAGAACCACCACCCTGAGCTGGAATAGAGAACCCCCTTTGTTGCTGATCTTGAGGAGGATTCTGAGGGTTTACATTCCTTTGAGACTAATTCCCCTTGGAACCACTAGACTGAAAACCTCTATGACAACTATGACCCAACACTAGGTTTTCCTCTGTAAGAGTAGCTTTAATGACCACTTCCATGAGGGTCTTAGGCTCAAAGAGTCTAACATCCCCAATTATGTGAGCATTCAACCCCCTAAAAAAGTGTTGTATCAGTAAGGTTGTATCATGTCCAAAGCCAGCATATTGTTTGAGCTCAAATAATTTATGCTCATACTCACCCACAGACATAGTCAACTATCTGAGGTCATGGAACTCATATGCTCTATGTCTCCTCCACTGATCAGAAAGGAAATCCTCTTGGAAATGATCCAAGAACAACTCCCATGTCACAGTATGCATCCGAAGTCCCAACTTCTCCTCCTCTATTCTCCACCACACAGCTGCAAAATCAGTGAGTCGTGTCACTGCATACCTGGCTTTAGTATTACTACTAAATGGATGCATAGCAAAGCTCTGCTCTAAAGCTATCAACCAAGTCTCAGCCTCTAATCCAACACCTTTCCCATCAAAGGGAATGGGTCACCACCTCATAAGGTCCCTCATATGGTTTGCTACCACAACTGTAGGATCCACAATGAAGTTCCTCCTTAGAGGGCTCCTGGATCTCTCCCATTCCCTCTCAACCCTCTGAGAATGATGGAAAACATCCTGCTCTACTCTGTTTTGCTAAGGACCAAGATGATTAAGAATCACCTGAAGAAGCTGTCTAGTGTCAAGTCCATTAGACTCACCTTGATGCTCATCCCTCTGATCATCTCTAAACTACTAGTGGTGACTAACCTGTCTGACACTTGTAGAGGGGCTAGGTTTGCTACCCCTTCCACGTCTACTAGATCGACCTCTACCTTGGCCTCTAGCAGATCTAGTCTGAGGCATGATTCCTGCAACATAAAGAGACCGAACAATATCTCACAACATAGTTCGATACATAAACAAAGATAATGTGATCACAAAGCAATAGTCTGAAAAAAAAATGTTATATGTCTATGTTTTGTTTCAAGTTCAAACTATACAAAGAAAACCTAATGAGCGTACATACCCAGAGTTTTGAGTGTAGAAACTTGGCTTTGATACCAAATGCAATGCCCCACCAGGGAACCCAAAAGATATTAACCTAAATTTTGGTGAACAAATTTTTTTTTCCTAAAGTTTACATAATAAGATAAACATTCATGTGGAAGCAATAACCATTTACTCACATAACACACAACAACAACATAGGTTACAAAACTAATGGGTCCCATGACGTAGAATTAATTAAGAACATAACTCATCTACATAACATCAAAAAAATATTCCATAAATTAAATTAAACAATTACATCATAATAATTACAATTCTCATGGTCTACCATGAATCCTAAATAAACTCACATCCACTACACATGTCGCAGGGTATGTAGTAATCACTCTAACTTTAATATTATAATATCCAGATTAGGTATCACATGCAATACCCTAATGCAATATTACAATAAAATAATATAAGAAAAGAACAACAATTAGTGTCATAAGGAGTCCAACTATGGAAGCACTATCTAGCACTAGAACCGAGATGTCAAATCTCAAATGGTAAAGAATCACTACCACCTATCCATGTAGATCCACAAAGGTCTACCCCACCATGGTGAGGAGATAACATCAGACCCCACCCGGATAACCAAAGCCAAATCAAGATGCACCACTAGGCAAGGGAATCCTGAAAGCTTTCTAACTCATGGTAAACAAGTATAGTGATAGGTAAGAATCACTAATCTAGAGGCAACCGACACATGTAAGATAACTAGACTATGTATAGGAAGGTGTCATCATGTACGTCTAACCCTTGAGTTTTGTCCTCGTAATCACTTTGGATCCCAAAACTCAAGTGACCATACACAAATCAATGACTTCTCATATAGATGAAGCCATTAACTATGCTAGACACACCTCTCATGGCAGCCAATATCATCTCCATTCCCATCTTAGTCTGTACTAGCACTCAAGTATGGGCAAGGAACATATCTTGTTAGGCTCATTTTAATATCTCTCAATGTTATATTAAGTTATCACTTGATTACAAATACTGACAATAAGTGATATTGGCATCCAATTGTGGGCCTCGACACTTATTACAAGCCACCCCTTACTACATATCTACGTAAACTACCCTAGGCTCACAGATCTCTCCTAGATATAACATAGATAGAATCAGGTAGTTCCACATCCAAAAACATACACAGGAACTAGGATTTACTACAGATATGTGATTATAGAAATACAGTACATCATGAGCCTATATGGTTAGATAGGGTAATAATACACATCACACTCACGCCAAACATAAGTAGTAAACATGCATGTAGAAATCAAAACCCCAGCCTCTATACTTTCCCTAGGCCATCTAATGCCCACAAAGCAAAAGAAACATAACAACTAAGAAAAGTGGAACAACATTTCCATATAAAAGAAAACAACCAATTACAGTAGAAATATGCACATTTAAACATCTCGTGCATATAAATCTTAACAAAATCTCAAGTATAAATATGTAGTAGATGAAACACATCTATGGTAGAATTATACATCTCATACCATTAGTCTAAATTAAATTAAGTAATTATTTCAGAATTAATCAATTAATCTAATTCCAAACTAAATTGACTATTTGGTTCTAAAGTCCATTTAAATTAAATAATTTACCCTAAAATTTCATTGAGTAAACTATGTCTAGAATGAGCTGAAAATTTGATTCTAAAATCAAATGAGTAATTTAAAACCAATTTTAAATTAAATATCAATTTAAAAATACAAAGCATAATTAAACTTAAAATTAAGCTTTAAATTTTTGATAATTCCATATAGAAATAATAATAATCAAATTATAAAATTATTATTATTCATTACTCTATTAAACAAAGCTTATTAAATACTCTAATAAAAACAACTTAGTTATTTAAAAAGTAAATAGTATTTAACCTTTATTTAAAAACTTAAATGATAAATTAAATTTTAATTTATATTTTATATTATATATAATAATTAACAAAACATATTTTACAAAATAACATATTTTATAAAATAAAACATTTAAAAAAAAACATTGAAAAAGCCAAGTGGGGGGGGGGGGGGGTTGTGGGGCCGCTCCCCCATGGTGCCTGTAGTGCACGCTGCAGTGCCTACTACAGTGTTGTGTGCTGCACGACACTTGCAGGCCGTGCTACGCATGTTTCTACAGTGCTATGCCTTGCACGGTCTGTAGCCCGTGCACAGTCACAGAGAAAGGTAAGGGGGGGTAGGGGGTTGGTGGCCCCACCCCCCTAAACAATAATTTTTAATTAATTAATTTTTTATGTTTATTTTTGTTTAAAACAATTTGAATGCAATGAACATAAAGGGATTTTTTTCTTAACAACATTTTATATAATTTTTAAGGCTAATTGCATTTTAAAGAATAAACCAAGCATATTTTTTTTAATAAAAGAACATTTCCGAAAACAGAAATAAAAATAACAAGAGAACAATTTTCCAGAAAAGGCAACAATACATTTTTTTTACTCTTATGCACAAATGCTTGTCTTTTCTTTTCTATTGGCCTAAGTTTTTTTTTTTGTCTTTTCTTTTGGCTAATGTGATTTTGTCTTATACTAATATTTTTTTTTACACAACACATAATTTTTTTTTTCCAGAATGGCTTTTTACTACTCAAATTGGCTCTTTTCTCCCAAACTCATTTATTTAATTTAATAGCTCAATAGTTTACACTATAACCCACATTAATTTTTTATTTTCTAAGAGTTTTAGGAAGAATTTTCTCACAAAAATTTCACAGCATAACCCTACTATGCCAAGTTTGAATAAAATCATAGAATAATAAATCTAAGGGTTCTCTAATACCCAAAATCACCAACAAAGAAAAACAAATCTAATAAATCAAATGAAACTATACAAGCATGATAAAATTACTAAAAATTTAAACAGACAAATTGAAAAGAGGTTTTCTCAAACCCTACCTCAAATCCAATACAAGAAACTGTAAAAAGGATGCATTTGAGAAGAAGAAAACTCCAGATCCAACAAAGTATGAACTCAATCCTACAAATTTGAATCCACCAAGAAAGAAATCCAAGAGCCAGATGCACAACAATCTTCCACAAATTTCAAGCAACACAATACACCCAAGAAATCTCAAAAATTCCAAAATCAAGCTCTCCCCAATTCTCCAAAACTTGTGTGTGTGTAAAAATAAATGAATGCATTTCCCCCTATTAGGGTTTCAAATCCTCCTTTCATGCAAACCTTAGATGACTCATTAGTTAGACTCCTAATACAACTCAAAATCATAAATTGAAAGAAAATCGCAATTAAATAAAATAAATAACTTTTTTTTTTGCACAACTCAACTTAGACTCCTAAAGACAAGTTATTACCTTTTGAAAATAAATTACTTTTCAACATAACTAAAGCACATGTAAATAATAAAAATTTACATTAAATAAATTAAACACTTAAAACACAATTAAATCATGCAATTAACATATTTAATTATTTAATAGATTATAATCAATTTAAATTTCACACAATTAATTAATTAAATCCAAATATTTAAATATTTGATCTTTAATTAATTATCCTCACATAAGCATAAATATCAAATTAATATTATTTTTCAACTATAATATTAAATTTCACAACTATGAAAAATCACACACAAACAACTGATATCAACAAATAAACCAAACATAATCAAGGATGGGATCCATAGATTTATGTCAACTAGACAAATCTAGGAAAGGTAGTCATCAGATACTTATCCAATCTTGGACAAATAGGTTTAGGTTAAGGTTTTGGGCCTGACTGTTACCTCCCCTCTTTACCATTGAGACGTATGTTTATGGGTATGCTCACTCCTACCAATTCAAAGAAGACGACGCCCTGTACCTACAAACCTGTCATCACAAAACAAAGCATGTACATCTAATATATAGCAGACAATGATAGGGTATGGTCAGTCGTGTGGATCTCAACAAGGCAAGTAACTATGTCTCAACCCTCTACCATACAGACACATCAAACAAGTACATACACATAATCACCATACACATGCAAGTATGGGGTAAGTACATCATTAACCAAATAAAACATATAATATCGCATCATAATATTTCATCATCTAATTATGAAATCACTTGGCAACATAAAGTAATCATAAACCAAATCATCAACATCCACTGAAATAACAATATCTGCACACATGAAATGTGGCCTAAAAGAGTATGGCACTAAAAACTGAAAGAAAACTATCAGTGGGTACTACATGCAACCTTGAATAGATCACTATATCCACCTTTCCTTATCATATCCTAAATATCACATAAAACATTAGTTTAGAGAAGAGCATAATATTCAAGCCATTAATGAATATCAACTTATATTTTTATTATTCTACTTCATTAAATATTGGAAACACAAATCAAACTACTAGAATAATTTATTTCCATTACTCACAAATACAATGTATAAATCTCAAGGAATAAATCCAATAAATCCAATCTTACAACTATATTTTTTTTGCCAAAGTCTAAATTTCATAAACTAAAATGAATATCTTACCAAAACCATATAATTGGAAAATGAATATGCTAGATGGGTTCATGCCACCTGGATTTAGAGCCATTAAAAATTTGGAGCGACTATATTTGGGAAGGAACAAATTAGAAGGAAACATTCCAAGTGAGATAGGTCGACTCCAAAGACTTGTACTTTTGTCTCTTACAAGAAACAAGCTATCCAAAAGAATTCTTGATTCTCTTGGCAGCCTTGAAGCCCTTAGAAGACTCTACCTCAGTCACAACAAATTATCAGGAGGGATACCTCTGAGTTTAAGGCCGACTATAAGAATTTAGAGCTGCTAGACTTGTCTTCCAATGAACTGAGGGGTAGTATACCTTGAGAAGTTCTTACCAGTCTTAAAAATCTTCAGTTCTATTTATATCTCTCAAGGAATGCATTAGAAGGGTCCTTGCCCCCAGAGGTTGGCAATATTGCAATGGTTCACTATATAGACATTTCTAGCAATAAATTTCATGGTGGCATTCCACAGGCAATGGGAAGTTGCCTTGGATTGATATCTTTGAATCTATCAAACAATGCCTTACAAGGTACAATTCTAGAGGCATTCAACAATTTGAGATATCTCAAAGACTTGGATCTTTCCTATAATGCTCTATCTGGCCAGATTCCAAAATCCATGCAGAAACTTAATTTTCTTCATTATTTGAATTTATCTTTCAATAGACTCATAGGAGAAGTTCCAAGAAAAGGGATTTTCGATAATGCAACTGCTATTGTTTCACTTACTGGGAATGCTAGCCTGTGTGGACCAAGAATATTCTTGTTACCTAAATGCCCAATTCAAAAATTTCTTTCACACAAAGACAAGGTGATAATTGCAGTTTCTAGTGTCAGTGCTCTTATTGTATGCTACTTTGTTTTAGGTTTCTTGTGGAGATGCATCACACCACCAGATGATCTCCCAAGATATATTATGCTAAAGTTGGAGCACCTAAAAATTTCTTACAAAGACCTTTTTAGTGCAACTGATGGATTTAATGAGAGCAAGTTGGTTGGAGTGGGCAGCTTTGGATCGGTCTACAGGGGAGTTCTGAAAGATGGTAGAGTAGTTGCAGTAAAGGTTTTTAATTTGAACAATGAAGAAGCTCATAGGAGTTTTGATGTTGAATGCAAGGTGTTAAGAAAGGTTTGACACTGCAATCTGACTAGGATCTTAACTTCATGTTCATTCCCTGGCTTCCAAGCCTTGGTTTTTTAATTTATGTCAAATGGAAGCTTAGAAAATCATTTGTATCTCGAACAAGGTTGTTGTCAATTTGGTTTGAAAAATGGTTGGACATAGCCATTGACATAGAAAATGCCATGGAATATCTATATTACAACTCTTCTGTCCAAGTTGTCCATTATGATTTAAAACTTGAGAATGTCCTTTTGGATGAAGACCTAACATGCCATGTAATAGATTTTGGAATTACAAGGTTAACTTCAGGTACACAATCTATGGGCTCACTTACTTCAACACTTTCCATCAAAGGATCAGTGGGTTACATTTCCCCAGGTATGTCTCCACAATTCTCATCCTCAATTGAGTATTTTGATTGAATTTCTTGAATCACTTGTGATCTCATTATCTACTATCATGAATGCAGAGTATGGACTAGGAGGGAGAGTAACTACAAAGGGAGATGTCTACAGTTATGGCATTTTGTTGCTAGAAATGCTAAGGAGAAGTAGACTGACAAAAGACATGTTTGTAGAAGGTCTTGGCTTGCACAAGTGGGTAAGCTTAGCCTTTCCTAAAAACCTGGTAGATATACTTGACACAAGCATAGAATAGGATATTGTCAGCATGAAACATGACATGGAGGAAGAAAAAGTATTGTACAAGCGGTGTTACAACTCCTTGTTTGGTATCGGTTTGGCTTGCTCAAAAGATTTGGCACAAGAAAGGCCAACCATGAAAGATGTTGTGAGGATTTTGGAGAGTATAAGAGAGGATTTGACCAGTAGTAGTGGATTTTCAGTCAAATATTTAATTATGGCCAAGTATATCTGATTTGGTAGCCAAGCTTCTCCAAGAAGAAGTTGATAGAAACAATTCTTCTAGCAGTGAAAGTTCCTAAACAAGGGGACATAAAATTTCACCAACATCAAGGTCATAAACCACAATGAAGAAACTAGATTAACAACCAAAAGATAACATTTTAGAACATTGGTGTGACAAAAGATAAAGAGAGTTAATCTAAATGGAACCTTAAAATGTAAAGCTTGATAAGTAGTTTTAAGCCACAAGGATTCAAAGTACCTTCGCCTCCTTTACTAGCATCATTCCTTGTCTTCTTTATCCTAATTGCTTCCAAAATTTTTGGGTAAAAGCACAAAACTGTGTCACATTTCAGAACAACTTATCAGCATAGCTGAATTTGAGTATTTCTAACTAAAATTATTTTTTGTCAAACATATGGTCTAGCTAGATTCATTCTAGCTAAGTTAGATAAGTTCTTCACCTTTTCCAATTGGAAATATCTATTAAAAGCATGTTTTATAACAATTACTAAAGAAATAAAATTATTTTAGAAAAGCGATGTTTGAATAACTCTTACTCTTTTTAATGATATTTTTTTACAAATATAAAAATACCCTTTTTTAGAGCACGGAGTCAAGATTATCATCATATAATTTTTATAATATTTTAATTAGATTTAATATATTATAATTTCAAAATACTCCAAGTAGGTATTTTAACATTCGAGAACAAGATGCTTCAAAAATAGAAAAAAATAGTAAAGCTTATCAAAAAAATTGAAAATTTATATTTAACACTAGAGGAGAGAGTTATCTTCAAGAGAGTGTAATTTATTTTGTGAATGGTGTAGATTTGATAGGGGAAATTTGACGCGAGATGAAAACTATCGATTTCAGGTATGTTCGACTTTGAGTAGTTATATTAGAGAAAATATACATTGAAAACTAATTTTTCTTCTTTTATGCACTAGCTATACATTTTATCTATGATATATTTTGAAATCAAAGGAAAAAAAGATTATTTGCATATACTTTTTTGTTGAGAACAAGACCATCATTTTTCAGCATTTTTTCAGCAAGTTAAAAATGGACTTAAAATTTTTTAAAACTATGTGAATTCTTGTTCAAAAAAAAATAAAAAAATTATAGGCATAAACTTCATCCACTTTTACACATTTCATTAGTTTACATCATCTCCAAATTTTAAACATAAATGGCATTTTTATGTCATTAAAGTTAAAAAATTTGTGTGTTGTTGACCTTTTCCTTTATAAAAGTGTGACACAGCTTTGTACTTTTACCCTTTTATGTTTATTTTCTTGCATATTCTCATTAAAAGGGTAGATTTATTGAAGTTTATAATAGTATTCATTGGAATTGTTTCTATACACATTTATGTTTTTCACAATTTCTTAAGTATACTTAGGAAACAACAATCTTTTAAATGCATATAGGTGTACGTTAGCAAATGCAATTAGCCATATCAGTTTTCTATCAAAGTGGTTATACCTATTCTTCTTAATTAGGACACTTATTGTTTTTTCAAACTTCCCTTATATATTTTATGTTTTAGTTTACGATTTAGCCAATGCCTTTTTTGAGAGCAACGTCTAAATCGTAAACTAAAATGCATATCTTACCAAGTGGGACACTTAGTTTTCTTTCAACTTTTTTCAAATTTCCCTTACATATATTAAGTTTTAGTTTACTATTTTAAGTTTTAGTTTATGATTTATCCAATACCTTTTTTGAGTACCTAATGCACACTTTCTGAAAACTTGTGATATGAAGCAATGCCAAATATTAAGTGATGTCATTATGCAGAGCTTTTCATAATGAGCTGAAAATATGCATAATGCTATAAAGGATGGAGTGAGAAAGATTAGGTTGCAAGTAAAGCAGGAAATTGCACTCACAAAAATAAATATGAAATTTCTGCTCAGTTGCTATAGTTACACAGTACATTGCTTATTATGCACATATGTCTAACTGTTAATATTATTGAAAAGAATAAAGCCATGAATCTGTAGGTGTCATATAGGAGCTCTTATTATTGTATTTTCATATTACATAATACAGTAGTCACTTGGAAAAGTAAGGCTTACTTTCTTCTTCTTCATCATGATTTTGGAAGAAGCCTGTATAGAAAATCAACAAATAATTACTTACATGAAGAAAAATTAGCACGATGACACAAATGAAGTAAACAAAAGATATTTGTCTATTGCCATTAGTTATGCCACTATTCAAAAAATAAAGTTATATCATAAAAATGTACCTATGTACAAAGGAATACACTTGTAAGATTCAAGTCAATGACATCCTGCCACTGATATTTTTGCATCCTCATCATTAGTGTGTCCCTTGTGATGCCTGCAAAGAAAACTAGGGGCACAAATTCTTAGCAAGCACATAATAATTTTTTTTTTCTGTAGTAACTGATGCATCTTGTCCAATCATAGGAAAGAGACATGAATGGACAATAATACCTACATTGTTTATCAAAATTTCAACTATATTCCCATGACTCAACTACCTACTCAAATTTAAAAAAAAGTACAAATAATGATTGAGTACAACAGGATATCTACTTGGGAAAAATAGCTTGGCATCAAAATGATATATTGAACTGATTCTTACTATTTTAAACATAGCCTCAACGTCAGCCTCCTTTGAAACATCTACTCCATAAATCAATGCCGAGCCACCAGAATCTTCAATCTGCAATTAGGTCACTCTTAACAGATTGCTGAATGCCATAAACACTTCATTTATATTTGACATTAGTATAAGTTTTTATAAAATCTAGGAGATAAAAAAAGCATGAATGGGCACACATACTGAAGACAAGAGTGCTAAGATTACAAATTTTGGCATCAAGATTCATAATAGATACATGATATCAGTATCACAAAAGATATGTGGTCCTATCATTACAAGGGAAACAAGTTACCTCTACTCCACCCTAAGCTAGATCAAAATGTTCATAATGCCAATTTAGTGAAAGATTGAATCAATGATTAGAGTGTCTGATCCCTTGATCATCATTTTGATTCTACCCTAAATACCTTCCAAAATATATATGTTGCATCAAGGGTATTGTCACAGCTGCAGCTCCCATTTACAAAACTAAAGATGTCTTTGGTTAATCTCAATGATTTCTGATATTCACAAGAACAAATTCAAAGGTGGCTATAGATAGGAAAGAAGTTAAGAGATTTCATATACCCAAGGGAAGTTGGTGTGAGATAAATTGAGATATATGAAATTTAGAGATAAAGTAAATAATATCGATGATGAAGTATGGAATGGTATGAAAGATATAAAGATATAAATGAAGTCTATGGAATCTTGAGAATGAGCATAAATCAAATATATACATGCAAATATAAAATCATATATTAGTATATTATAAGAAGTTTTTTAACTAAGATATCTGGAATCAATTGAACAATAAAGGAATAGTCAACCACTATGAAGTCAGTCCTAGGAAGGAAGTCAATGTGAACAAGACGATGCAGTTCCTCAAAAGCACACATGGTTTAGTTTGAGCTTCAATTGGTTTCAAGAATAGTTTAATATTCTCTACTTAACAAGGCAAACCATGTGAAGGTGGAAGCTCATTTGCCCCCCCCCCCCCCAACATTACTCTAAATTCCCCATTAACATCTAATAACATTCATTCATTCATCCATTTTTGAAATGTAACATTCAATCATTATAATCACATGATAACATTCATTAACACATAATATTCATTAACACATAATATTCATTAACACACAACATTCATGAATAATTCATTAACACATCATTCATCAACATTACTAGTACACAATTACATCCATGAAGACAACATTCTTTCATGAGCAAAAAATGTTAAATATAATCATTTCTTTTTGGTTTTCTTGTTGTTTTTTTAAGGTAACGACTAAGAGGAACATCAATGTCCTCATCATTCCCCTCCTCTATAGATTCTAATGCCAACGCATGTCTCCTCCTCATCTGTTTAGGAACAGGAGGCCGCTGTGCCAAAGGGGGGTCCACTGCAATAACAACTATATCATGAGTTAAATTCACACCATTTTATATTAGTGTTACAAGTATTTAATTAAGTAAAAGAACTATAAATCAGAAAAGAAATTTAAAAGAACAAAACATAGATTTTCTTTACCTGAATGTGCCACATGATCTACATGGTGATCACTTTGAACATCCTCCACTCATTCAGCATGACATTCTATATGCTCTAAAATATACACAAAAAAGGTTACACCAATTTCAATTTAAGATGTTAAATTGTATTAATAATTACATAATTAATTTTAAATAGAAAATGAATACCCCCATCAACACTATGATACACATCAGGGGCTTCATCATGCGGCATAGGATCTATGTTATGGTTAGGAGGCTGCATTGCAATGTCATGTGCATTATTATCAAATAGATTGTTGCTCAAGTATTCAATTTCAAATATATATTTTTTGGCATATTTACCTATTCACATGATGCAGGAGACTCTTGGGTTGGGCCATTGGAAGCTTGGCATAGGTGTTCAACCACGGCTTGATAGCATTCCTTGAAGGCAATTTTTTTGTGTTTTGTCATGGCCTCTAAATTAAATTCAGAGCCCTGCTTTTTTTCATTAAACAAAATTATTTGGTTGAATACTTAATTTTTCTCTGGAATTCATTTACTACTACTTACAATTCGTGCTTTAATTTTGGAATATCCACCAGAGCCAAGTTTGTGCTACCCAATCGTTTGCAGCATGGCCTTTGTTTCCTTTGATGTGTCTTGCAACCTATGAAAATTTTGAAATATGTTAGATGATATAGATATAAAGATCAATAATTAGTGCATTATTACATTGTACTAGTAGTTAATACTATTGCATACCTTCTTCTCTCATTTTCTAGTGTAATTCTGTTAGGAATAGTCCCAAGAGATAACTTGGGGGGGGGGGGGGGGGCGGGTGAATCAATTATCTACAAGATTCAATTCTTTTTCCAATTAAGTATACTTAAACATAAAGCATAAACACGATGAAAGAACACATGAACACAACACCAATATTTTGGTTACGGGGAAACCCAAATAGGTAAAAACCTCGGTGGGACTTGATACCCACTAATATTCTATACTAGTGTATAATGATCCTTGTTAGAAGATCCTTTACCTTGTTAGGAGTAGCTTTACAATATATTAAGTATAGTAGAACTGGTCAAGGTTCGGACCTTGTTAGGAGTCTTTTACAGTTGTCCTTTTTAGGGGAGAGGACGCACTGTCTGAGAGCTCATTGCTCAAATGGGAAAAGGCTACAACCTTCTAAATAATAGATACACACTATATCTAGATCTTGGTGAACTGCACTTTGAAACTCTGTCTGGATCAGTTCCAATGAATACCACAAATACTTTACTTGGCTACATAGATCTTCTTCTGATGGCTCAACACTTCGCACACTCTGCTCTACTCTACTTAATCAACCATGAACCACACTTCATCAATCACAAATGACTACCTATAAATATCTTTCCTCCAAATGATATAATCAAGTCGTCCTGTTAGAACCACCTTGAAATCATATTAGAGAAACCATAACAAACTCCAATAAACATTCTGTCAGCTCTACTATGCACGCAACACAATCTGAGACATGTTTAATAAGATAATTGTAGACGCATGCTACACACTGTCGGCTCTACCAAAACAACTGGAACTTTCTCTATAAGCTAAATTAACTCATGCACTCTTAACTAGACATTAATAAAAATTATTCAAGATTAACTCCAAGGGTGCATACCCTAAAGATAGGTGCAACTCAAGAACCAATAAAATCTTTGTCAGCTCTTCTGAACAAACACAGGAAACTGCTACTGGCAAATAGTGACTACATAACTTCACTTCTACTCATCAATAGACTATGTGTCCATACATAAAACATCACTAACATGTCTTCAACATATATCCAAGCACACAAGGCTCCATGATAACTATACAGATAACCATACATAGAACAATGTCTGTTACTTTGTCAGGAACACTACTGACACTAGCTGCTATATAACTATCTATACTAATAGTTAACCTCTGTGCCCATGATATCATGATGATATCATGTCCATGCTACATATATTGGAAGCTTACTACATAAGACTTCCATGCATGCTACTTTCCATATGTTTTCATCAATGACAAACATACAGTTAGTACTAACTACTAGCAAATCTCCAACAATCTGCCCCTTTGGCATTAATGGAAACATGTGGAATAAAAAACCACCACCAACCCAAATGAAAATTTCTTTTATAACATTCTCCATTTCCTCAACTATACTATTGTTATATCTGAATGTTACTCCCCCTTAATAAATTACTCCACTTTTTGGTTCTATTTTTCATGACTCTATATATACTCCCCCTTTGACATCAATGGTAAAGGGCACCATTCATTTTAAGCACTGGTACTACTCTTTAGGTAGAGTAGTCAACCTTCCACTAGTATGTGAGGACTGATGCCTTTCCTTCTTTCTTCTAAGCAGAATCAGGGAAGGGAATGACTCCTAACTTCTCCTTGAGATAGTTAAAAGTATCCTTAGGCAAGGGCTTTGTGAATATATCTGCCAACTGATTTTTAGTACTCACATAGTCCAACTTGACTTCTTTCTCTGCCACTTTCTCTCTTAGGAAGTGATACTTGATCTCAATGTACTTTGTCTTTGCAAGCATCACAGGGTTTTTTGACATATTGATAGTGCTAGTGTTATCACAGTGAATAACAATAGGATAATCAATCTGAATTCCAAAATTCTTTATCATCTGCTTGATCCAAAAAATTGTAGAATAATTCAAGGTTGTTGCAACATACTCCTCTTCTACTATTGACTAAGAAATACAATTTTTTTTCTTGCTTGTCCAAGTGACAAGTCTATCACTAAGAAATACTGCTCCACCTGAAGTACTCTTCTTGTCATCAACACATCCTTCCCAATCTGCATCAGTGTACACATGAAGCTCAACATTTTCTAAATTAGGATACCATAGACCATAATATATAGTTCCTTGCAAGTATCTAAATATTCTTTTTACTACCATGAGGTGACTTTGTTTAGGTTCTACTGCAAATCTTCCAACTATGCCTACTGCATTGGAAATATCAGATCTAGTCTGAGTAAGATATATGAGTTTACCAATCATAGACTTATACAATGTTATATCTACTACTGGTGAGTCATCTTCTTTTGTAAGATTTCATCTAGTGATCATAGGGGTTCCTATTAGCTTGCAATCATCCATCTTGAGTTTCTTCAGTATCTCTTTCACATATTTTGACTGATTGATAAAAATACCTTTTTCTATCTGCTGCACATTTAGTCCCAAAAAGTATTTGATAGGACCAATCATACTCATCTCAAATTCATTCTATATTTCTTTGGAAAATTCTACACTTAGTTTGTCATTACCTCCAAAGATAATGTCATAAAAAAATATAGCTACAAGTAGTAAACCTTCAGATGTCTCTCTAATGAATAGATTACAATCTGCTGCTCCTTTCTTGAATCCAATCTTTGTTAAGTATCCATCTAGTCTCTCATACCATGCTCTAGGGGCTTTCTTAAGTCCATAGAGGGCTTTCTTTAATCTACATACCATATCAGGTCTGTCTGATAAGGTGAATCCTTCTAGCTGCTCAATGCATACTTCTTCTTTCAAATCTCCATTCAAGAATGCTGACTTGACATCCATCTGATAAAGTTTGAAGTTTTTGACTATAGCATAAGCTAGAAAGAACTTAATAGCTTCTAATCTTCTCATAGGTGCAAATGTGTCTAAATAATCAATGCCTTCTCTTTGTGCATATCCCTTACATACTAATCTTTCTTTATTTCTTACTACTGTACCATCTTCATTCATCTTGTTTCTGAATATCCACTTTGTTCCAATCACATTCTTATCACTAGGTCTTGGGACTAGTTCCCAAGTATCATTCTTAATAATCTGATCAAGTTCTTCTTTCATAGCATCATGCCAATCTGAATCATTACAAGCATCTTCAACACTTAAAGGTTCAATCTGAGATAGTAAACATACTGCTTCACTGCTAGCTGAGTTCTTTTCTTGGGAGCTTGTTAAGACTTTTGTGCTCTGATCTCCAATGATGTCTATCTTGGAATGATTTCTTGATGTAAAATTTGGAACATTAGGTGATGCTGACTTATCAGCCTTAGGATTTTCTTCTTCACTTGTCTCAGGGTCATTGAATAACACATCAATACTGTCAAACATTTCTTCAATAACTATCTCACTTGTGGAGGGTCTAGGTTATTCTTCAATCATGGGTGATTAGTCATGATATCTTTCTTGAATCATAAAATTTTCATGAATCTTAGCTCTGAATATTTTTAATTTCTCAAATGCTTCTAACTTATCTTTCAAGAATGCACCCCACATCATCCTAGTATAATCATCAAAAAAAAATTTGAAATACCTTTCACCATAGTATGATCTTGTTTGAGTTGGACCACATAGGTCTGTATGAATTAGATGCAACTTGTTCTCTGCTAAATTTTGCTTGCTCCTAAATGAGTTTCTCACATGCTTTCCCATCACACATTTCCTACATATAGTATCAACTAGCTTTGCTATGCTAGGTAGATCTCTTACTACCTTAACATTGCTTATCTTTACTATGTTATCAAAATTGATATGACATAGTCTCTTATCCCACAACCAACTATCATCAATTTTAGCTTCAAAACAACTTTCTTCTGAATTGAGTTGAAAAAAATTACCTCTTGTCTTTGAACCTGATGCAATCATAACACCATCTTTGTTGTTAATGATGCATTTTTCATCTTTGAACTCCAACTGATAACCTTTTTCAAGTAACTGTCCAACACTGAGAACGTTATGTTTCAAACCATCAACATAGAGAACATCATCAATACTATTATTTCCATCCAAAGTGATGGCTCCTCTACCAACTATTGGTTTAGGATTGTTGTCTCCAAATCTGACCATACCTCCATTGTATTTTTCTAAATGAACAAACCTACCTTTATCACCTGTCATGTGATGTGAGAAACCACTATCTATAATCTAGTCTGTCCTTATGTCAGCTTGTGAAATCAATGCTAGCTCTTGATTCTCTTTCTTATCTTCATGAACTATCTTGTTATTCATTTTGTCTATAATAGCAATGAATCCAATTTATTCTTTACCAGATTCTTCATCTAATACTCCATCTCTAGCATAGTAGCATTCTTTAGAATATTTAGGCTTATTTCATATATATGCAAAGTGACCGATCTTATTACATGAAAAGCACTTAAATGGTAATTGACCTTCATATTTTCCTTTTCCTTTCTTTTCTCTTTTGGAAATCATAGCAATAAAATCATCTAATGTTTTCTCTTCATCATCATCATCAAAATTACCAGAAGTATTTGTAGATTTCTTACCATGGACTGTTGCTTTGAAAGCTGTCTCACTCTTAGGTCTTGTCTTCAATCTTGAAATCTCAAAAGCTGAGATCTTGCTGATCAAGGTTTCTCTCTTGAAATTAGATGTAAGCTGCATGGTCTCATCAAGGATGTTGATCTTTCTTTCATATTCAGGAGTAAGAGTAGTCATCAACTTATCCATAATGTTCTCCTCTGAAATCTCTCCACCATTGTTCCTGATTCCAGCAACTGCTTCATTTATTCTTTGATTGTAAGCTCTGATGTTTTCTTCAAGTAGCATCTCTAAAGCATTGTATCTTTTCTTCCATGTCTTTCTACATGCATCCTTTTCTTGTTTTTCTCCTTCAAATATGTCTTCTAGGTGCTTCCATATTTTGTGGGCTGTATCTATCTTTTTTACTTCTAAAAATTCACCATCAGATAGGGTGCTGATAAGGGATTCTTTAGCAATAGCATTATGATGAAGCAATTCCTTTTGTGTGTCAGTAGCATCATCTTTTGCAAGATCTTCTAAAGTAGGAATCTTGGCTGCTTTGATAGTTACATTAAAAACCTCAAAAACAATGCATTGCAAATGAGTCACCATCTTGTTCTTCCAATCAAGATAATTCTCTCCATTGAACTTAGGACTTTCTTTACTAAAGTATGCCATTTGATCAACCTCAAGCTATTAAAATTTCTCTTTGAGGCACTTGGCTCTGATACTAATTGTTAGGAATAGTCCCAAGAGATAACTAAGAGGGTGGGTGAATCAGTTATCTACAAGATTCAATTCTTTTTCCAATTAAGTATACTTAAACATAAATCATAAACACAATGAAAGAACACATGAACACAACACCAATATTTTGGTTACGGGGAAACCGAAATAGTTAAAAATTCCGGTGGGACTTGATACCCACTAATATTTTGTACTAGTGTATAATGATCCTTTTTAGAAGATCCTTTACCTTGTTAAGAGTAGTTTTATAATATATTAAGTATAGTAGACCTGGTCAAGGGTTGGACCCTGTTAGGAGTCTTTTACAATTTTCCCTATTAGGGGAGAGGATGCACTATCCGAGAGCTCACTTCTCAAATGGGTGAAGGCTACAACCTTCTGAATAACAGATACACACTATATCTAGATCTTGGTGAACTGCTGTCTAGATTAGTTCCAATGAATACCATAAATACTTTACTTGGTCACATAGACATTCTTCTAATGTCTCAACACTTCACACACTCTTCTCTACTCTGCTTAATTAACCATGAACCACACTTCATCTATCACAAATGACTGCTTATAAATATCTTTCCTCCAAATGATATAATCAAGTCATCCTAATTGAACCACCTTGAAATCATATTAGAGAAACCATAACAAACTCTAATAAACATTATGTCAGCTCTACTATGCATGCAACACAATCTGGGACTTGTTCAATAAGATAATTGTAGACGCACGCTACACACTATTGGCTCTACCAAAACAACTAGAACTTTCTCTGTAAGCTGAATTAACTCATGCACTCTTAACCGAACATCAATAACACTTCTCCAAGCTTAACTCCAAGGGTGCATACCCTAAAGATAGGCTCACCTCAAGAACCAATAAAATCTTTATCAGCTCTTTTGAACAAACATAGGAAACTACTGCTGGTGAATAGCGACTACATAACTTCACTTCTACTCATCAATAGACTATGTTCATAACTAAAACATCACTAACATGTAGTCAACATATATCCAAGCGTGCAAGGCTCCATGATAACTATACAGATAACCATACACAACACTGTCTATTAATCTGTTAGGAACACTACTGACACTAGCTGCTATATAATTGTCTGCACTAATAGTTAACCTTTGCACCCATGATATCATGCTGATATCATGTCCATGCTACATATACTGAAAGATTATGGCATAAGATTTCCACACCTGATACTTTCCGTATGTTGTCATCAATGACAAACATACAGTTAGTACTATCCTACTGGAAAATCTCCTACAAATTCCTCTTTGAGAATCCCCTTTCTCCTTTGCATCCAAAATGAACTCATTCCAATCCCTCACTAGAATAAAGGGAGGATGCTCATACTTTGGGTTCTGGATGAGACTCCTTCTATATGAGTCCCTCACAGTCTTAAGATGTTTGGTAGCTTTTTCTAAAATTTTCTTCTCCTCAAAAATATTACTACCAAAATCATGCTCTAAATCTTTAATGAACCGATCTTTTAATTTTTTGTCTTGTAAGTTCCACCTTTTAAGAAAAAACACAAAATTGTTAGATAGAAAAATTAACTAAAGTTGTGTACTTTGAATATAGTAAAAGAAAAGGTCTAAATGAAAGGAAAAATACAGTACCAATTAATGATATGAAATAAAAATAGTGGGATAGGGTTAGTTCACTTATGATGTTCCACCTTGTACATATGGTGGGCCTAAATATCTTCAATGTGAGGTCATAAAACTTCTTATAAAAAGAATCATTTCCTACAAAAAATGTCATGGGATCATCAATCAAAAACTTGTTATGAATATGTAAATGCATTTTACAATATAAAAAATAATAATTTTAAAGTACTTGGAAGCTTAGGACATTTCAAAGGCATCAATTCAATATCATCAATCAACTATGACGTCTGCATAAATCCCGTGCTAGAAACACGGGTAGATCCAGGAAATGATGGTGAATTATCACCAATACATGTACTCTGATCTATATTTGGTGTAGTAGATGGCACTGGTCTATCTCCTACTCCACAAAACTAATCCACTATGACATGCACCCAAGATTAAAGTCATCCAATCAAGATTGTTCACAATATACAAATGTATTGTGTCCCACTCTCGACCAACTGTATAAAAAAAATACACCAATTATAAATAACTTATATTGAAGATTTATAAGAATTAATTAAATACAATAACATCTTATATTTACCTCTCACTTTCCTCAATCTACCTTTTTCCATCAAGTACTCCCCTTCGAATTTGTTAATGTCCAATTGGGATCCCAAATACGATCTACATGGATCTTTGCTACAAACTTAGGAAGATATTCACTAATGTACATCATGGTCTAGTATACCATATACTTCTCCACCATAGAACCCTTAGGATGTGCTCTTTGTTGAACCAAGCCTTTCAAACATTTCAAGTGCCTCTCAACCATCCACATTGACCTAGTTGGTATATGTCCACACAATTCAATCTCCTCAACTTGATGTATGAGGTAGTGTTCTTGTGCATTGAAAAAAGTTGAAGGTAAACACTTTTGCATTTCACACATAAGATGAGGAATTTTTCTCTTCCAATATTTTATATCTTCTTTATTGATTTTTTTTTATGACAACCACCTCATGTATTTTCCAAGATCATATATAACTTGTTTGACACTATTGTCGAAGTGGTGTGGGAGAAATAGAGGTAGAACATACTGCAATATTTGTAAAATGATCTTATCAATATTTTATAAAAGAATGCAATGAAAACTACATGTAGTATACAAATATATAGTGAATACAAAATAACATGAATTACCTTAATAAATGTATGCCAATCATGTGTTTTCATCCCTGGCCCAAATTCACTTTTCTTTGATATGAGATTGTTTATGTTCACAGCAAATCCTATGGGAAATTGTATTTTTTTTATGACTTCTTTTATAGCATTGCTCTGCTGCTCTAACAATAACCAACTAAGAGCACTTGTATCAATCTGGTCTCCAATGTTATTTGATCGAATGACATTTTTCATTGCATGGTTGGATTCTTCAATGTCACTACAAATTTTGACAATTTTGTCTTTGCCATGCTTCCATCAAACATTTTCCATAATGTCTCTGTTACATTCTTTCCAATATGCATAGCATAAAAAAAATGCATGATTGAGAGTTTCTCATAGTACGACAACCTACTAAATTGCATAGGATAACTTTTTAGTCATTTTGGAAGTTGGTCATTAATGCCTTGATGACCTTCACAAGCATCAATTACATCATCAGTAAATAAAACACAATATCAAAATATAAATTTCAAACAAAAACCATCAGATGGAATGACATTACCTTAACGGTTTATTTTATTGTATTCCAACTTCCATAGGCAAGGTGTCATTCTCCATGGCTTTGATGTGGTCTCTTCTTGCCCATTGAAAAGATGTTTTTTGGTAATTCAGTACTTATGATTTCTATGGAGAAAGTGTCTATTCTCATCGAACACCTTCTTTCCTAAACTTTTTGAATGATAAGATTTCATCTTTGGACCACAAACTAGACATGCAAATTTTCCTTTTGTCTGAAGACCTACAAGATCATGTATAATTGGATTAAATATGTTAACTTTGTGTTAGCACTATAACATACCAAAAAAGAGGTGTTAAGAAGAGAACATACGAAAAAAATGTGTTAGCCTAGGGGCATCATGTATTGTCCATACAAGCATTGCATGGAATTCAAATTGTTTTTGTCCTATTGGTCTAGAGATGTCATACATAGTGACCCCATTCCATAACACTATCAAATCGATAAGGGGCTCAATATATACATTGATATCTTTAACTTGGTACTTACGTAGTTGAATGAACAAAAATATTACATAATTATTATGACCATTTTGATGGATTATTTATAATAAATTAATTTAGATGACTATTAAATGAAAAAATACTTGGAAAAATCAGTGCCAACATTATGTGCTCCCTCTTTATGGACATCCAAGGAGGAATGTTATTGTTGATAACAAAAATAGGCCACACCAAGTAAGTAGATCTCATCTCTTCAAACAGATTGACACTGTCTGCTGCCAATGAAAGCTTGAGATTGTGAGGTTCTTCTTTAAAGTGTGGCCATTTTTCCTCTAAATTTCAAACCATCCACAGGCATTTGCATAATGTCATCTTGAATTCTATTGTATGCATGGTAATCCATAAATTGTGCCAAGCTATTGCACCTAAATAATTGTTGTAGACGTAGAATAATGAGAATAACCTGAAGAACCTTGCGAGACACCTTTTTTGTTATTCAAGATGATTGATATCTACTAATATGACAAATAGGGAATTCTATTGAAAATTCATGTTATTTATGATATATAATATGATCATTCAGACATGAATGTATTTTTTGATACTCCATTCCAATATCTTTCATAATGGTTGATAATTCTTGGTATGAGGGAGGTAGAATGTTTGATGGTGGTAACAATCACTCACCTATCAACCTACGGACAAAAATATAATTTGTTAATATAAAGAATATTAATTTCTACATGATTCACCCAATGTTAATTGTAAGGGAATTAAGACTAAAAAAATGAAAAAAAGATGACATACCTTAACATACGTGTCATTGCTACGTTGGATAAACCATTCATAACCTTCAAGTTCACCAACAACAATACATCAGTAAGAAGAGTTGTTTGGGAGCCTTCATATAGGGGCTCATGTGCCTTCTCAAGTATAGGTACATCAAGGTCTGCATCAACATCATCATCATCATCAACATCTTGATCATTGTGATCATCATGATCTTCTTGATCATCGTGATCTTCTTCCATGGGATCATTACCTTCTACTTCTATATTCACACCTCCATGTTCCCTCATTTGGAAATCCACATTCTCTGGATTGTCATGGTCCATAACATGAAACCTAGGGTGGTTGACCTATATCAAAATGATGACCTTATATTAACCATGACCATGATGTCATCATCAAATCATGTCTTATGTGTTTTATAAATTATTAAAATACATACCAATGGATGAAATTTGTTTCCCCCTTCAATGTTACCATGCTGCCTACAATGTTCCTCAGCTGTTTTGATTAGATATCTTTGAGTCTTTAAGCCCTTACAAATTTTGCAAGGACAATAACATATTCCATCACCTTTTCTTTTAAAGTTAGACCACAGTCTAGCAATTGTCTCCCTATTTTTTTGTGCATTGATTTCATCAGACATGGTCTTTCTTGAATGGAATGACTCATTGGTGGAAGAAGGATGATTTGTTTGCAACCTGCAGATTCTATATCAAGTGTATTAAAATAACATTTTTCTCTAATAGTACCTGTAAGTAGAAATATTTTCACTCTATGACTCTATTTGTGTTCATATTGATCACTCTTTTGTTGTGTCAACCAAATCTCTTTCAACAGTAAATTACAAAAATAAAACTAGTGATGTATTTGAGGCATCCACCTATTGTATAACATAAAACTACTTCAGGACACAATCAATTTGATTTTTAACTATGTTCCCTAGTTCAGTGATTTTCCTATTTGAGTTTAGTAAAGAAAGGAAGTTTAATGCACCAACTAGTGAAAACTATAGGCTAGTGTTTGAATACATATGCTTCCAAATCAAACCACCTTAAGGATTAAACTAAAAATCAAGTACACAGTTCTAAAATAGAGAGAACAGTAAGCCAAATCTAATACTTTTTCATTCCTTCTTTCCATGTGAGGACACTTGAAATACCAAAAGATTCACTTTACTTCAGAATGTGTATTTTCTTTTACAGAGATTCCTTGGTAAGTGGACCTTTAAAATTATTAAGCATAAAAGGCCCTATTTACTAAAATGTTTTGAAAGAATTTAAAACTATATGAAATTTAAAGACAAATAATCTAATATAATTGAATGGTGAACCAAATTCCCACGATAATAAAGTTCTTATATATCACAATACTAAAATATTCATCACACTTACTTTAAGTGAATTAAACTAGGTCATAAAATGACAGGTTATTAAAGTATATAGTGACCAGAGAACAAGGCATGTTGTAGTTGAGATGACAGAGGTGTAATGGTATCGACCCTAGAAACATCTTTAAAATCTAACATACTCAGGTTATTGTAGCTTAGAAGTGCTCTAATATCTACTCAAGGATAGCTGAAATCATATTGAGGACACCATCCACCTCAATGGAAGAATAATTTGACAATTATAACAAGTTGTATACATAATACATCTTAATCAGAGACCTACATAATTTTTTTTTCTTAAATATATTGATATACCCTACAGATAATTTGAATGAATTCTCTTCTACCTTACTCCAATCTAATGCTATAAAAGAGATGGTAATAAATCTAGGGCCCACATGTTACATCCAGAGCACACCATTAATTATGTACAATCTCTAATCACAACTGCAAAATATTAATATTAAATCTTAAATGTTTTGAAGTTTAGAAGGATTTTAAAGTTCACACTACCATCTATACTGCAAATGCCACTAAAGGATTACAAAGTTAAACAATTTTAATAAATACAGAGAGATTTAAACAGACCAGAATTTTAAATAGATTTAAGATGGATGATATTTCTGAACAAAAGAAATAATGGTGGAAAAAATATAGTAATAGAATATGTACTTGGAAAAAAGTGCAATAGCTGGTTTCAGTCAACCAATATGGTTATTTGAACAATGGGTTTCAACTTCTATGCAGGTGTTTTATTATAAGCTTGCACATGCCATTCTAGATTTTTTAAATTCTAATATTTCTAGTTTCTCACTTAATATTTTATGGCTCGCTTCTTGATAGAATCTTGTTTTTACGATGCAAAATTTTTTGGTAGGGAAATAGTGCTACATAGTCTTGACTTATAATGTCTCATATTTAGTCATTTCTTATTGGAATGGTATACTATATTCTTAAGTGTATGCTAATTTTATATTTGTTGATGGTATTCTATCTACTTAGGATGAGAATTGTATTAGAGAAAATTCAAAATTATGGAAAAATTGAGAAAATTCAGCTAGCACGGAACATGCCAACTATAAAACATATAGAGTTTGGGTGTGTTATAGTTTCAAATCATGATGTAGCCTTGACATATGAATGCCTTTGCAGCCATGAGAGATTTGATGTAGTTGATGAGCTCTTGAGGAAGAAAGTAGGGAAAGGGATGGATCTTGGTATTGATATCATGTATGTTGTGCTAATTGATGGACATTGTAAGCAAGGCAATCTGGAGAAAGATCACAAATTGAAATATGAAATGAGAGGAAAATGTCTTGGACCTGATTTAGCTATTTACAAGACACTTACTGATGCACTTTGCAAGATCGTGAATATTGTTGAAATAGATGAACTTGTACAAGAGATGATCATATGTGGTCTTTCCCTAGATAGTTATATCTAGAAAGATTTATTTGATGGATTCTATAAGGATGGAAATTTATGAAAAGAGGAACAAGTTTTGGAGATAATGGTAGTGAACAGTGGTAAAATGGAATCACCACTATTGAAATGTGTATGTGGTATGATGTGTGGGGGAAATATTAGATCCAGTCCTAAATCCAAATTCCCAAAGGAGAGATCCAATTTGATCAACCAAAAGGTTAATGCACAATCAAATCAATCTATGAAGAATATGAAAGAGAGAGAACAACCCTATATTTCTCTATGGTAGAATTGAAGTGTTTAGAATTTGGAATAATTGAAATTATACAAGTACTAACCTCAAATTAGGGCAAATCTGCAAAATTCCAATTTCTGATGTCTGTGTGTATTTTTAGGAAAATCTGCAACCAATTTTGGCCTAGAAATGCCGAGATAAAGAAAACCCATAAATCTTTTTCCAAGATGAGATCAGGTCGACTTTGACCCTCATAAAAGGTCAAAGGCTAGATTCTTTATCTGAAGGTCGATTCTGGCTTTGTTTGTAGATCTCCAAAGTTCACTGAAAAGGGTATCCAAATCCACTCTCAGATCTAAAATCCCACACCTGTACCTACAAGAAAATGGGGGTTTTTGTTAGTATGGGGGGTTTGCCTCACTTATGTTGAAGTCCTTCTAGAGGATTCAAATCCTCAAATCCACAAGTAAGAATGCTTCAATGGATGTAGAATGAATGTAGGATGTCTCCAATCAATGAAATTTGATCTTCAACACTAATCTTGACTTGATCTTTGCATATGAGAAGGCTTGGATGAATGTAGAAGGATGGATCTTCAAGGGGGCTCCAAAGAGATTGAATCCTTTAATGGATAACAATGGATCTCCTTGATCGATGGATGCTTGAACACTTGAATTCTTGAAGGCTTGCTTGAATGCTTGAATTCTTGCTTGCACTTGAGAGCTTGAGAGATTGCCTGAGATGAGATGTGAAAATGAGAGAGGAAGGCCTCCTTTTATAGTGAACTAGGGCACACTCCTCTAGAGGGACCACCTTGGAGAATTAAATCCCAATTAGGTTCTATCCTTTGGAAAATATACCTAGATGAAATGAAATTAAATGATTTACCATTCTGAAACCCGAAATAGCCAACCCGGAGGCGGGAAAACAAATATCCTCAAAACCCAATACTTAGAAATGAAGGAATTTGGAATTTTGAAAGAGGGGGGAAAAATTGAGGTTGGGACTAACCTAGTCAGGATTGAGGTTTTTTCTGACCTAGTCAGGATCAACCTTGATTCTAACCCTGTGGGTCCAGATCCAACTAGAATCAGTCAGGAGGTCCTGGGGATGCCCGAAGACCTAGAAATGATACCAGAATGTGACAGAATGCCAGGGATAGGCATAAAATTCTATGATGACTATGATGAAGGCCAGGATGACCTATTTTTAAGTCCTACCTAGAAAATAGAGCCATGGAAGAGGGAAATTAAGGAGAATCCTCAGGATCCTAACCCTAATTTCATCTAGAACAAAGTAGAAAAGAAGTGGAAAGCGGGGAGAAAGTGAAATACATGCAAAGACTTGATCAAGGTGCTTAACATGACCCTAGACCACTTACTCAGAGGGTTAAATGCTCTTATCATGGAAGTGCTTCCATTTTGAGATGATACATTAAGCCCCCACTTTAGCAAGAGTATGGACTCGATGTAAACTCTTGGTAAAGGAGATCAGAATGAAAAGATAATCTTATGGTAATCCAAGGGACAAAGGGAAACCTTAAGCCCCTAGGGACTCAAGTCTTCATCAACTCCTAGATCAAAATAAGAGATACATCTCTAGAGAGAGAAAGAAGGTGTGATTACCTTTCCTAATGAGAACTTATGTCTCATTGTGAACCACACAAGGAAACAATGCAATTGGAAAGATGGAATTGAACCACCTAGTGAATGTGGCTACTCACTAGTCAACCCATCAAGGATTCATCCTTAGGAATATTCTATTCCATAAGAATAAAACAAAAAAAATAATAAAGAGATCTAGTCTTAAGGACACCTCCGACCTTAAGGGATGTATATTTGAAACTGGAGGGATCAAGAGATCCTAAAATATAAATCCATGCTTTGAGGATTAGTTACTAATCCAAAAATAGAAAAAAAATGTATTTTGAAAAATATGTGCATATCAAAAAGTACTTGTGTGCAATAGGTGAGCAGAGCGTATGCCCCCACGTTAAAGTCATTGCTAACACTTTAACAGGAGTAATGGCTTTAAAGGAAACATAAACAACTCCACTGATTACGTTTCCATGTCGAGATTCCCCCAAATGAAGACAAATCAAGGGAAATATCACAAAAACATACAGAGAACACGAAAGGGATCTACCTACCATGGGGTCAGTATGATCATAAGATAATATATATATGATATTATTGCAAATGAATTGACATCATTCCCCAAAGAAAGTAGAACTATGATCACAAAGGAGGAAAGATCACATAAGATATATGAAGGAGAATTTTTTCAGACCATGACATGGAGACCAAAAAGAATTAGTGCTACCATATCTTGAATCCAAGCAGATTACACAAGGAAACATTACGAACAATAGCACAATTATAACATAACATTGAACAACACATAGAAGAATAGAGATACATATAGAGGAATTTGAACAATAGTTTTGATTCCTTCATCACCTTGCACCAACTGAGTAACAAGGATCATATAAAAGAATCTAACAACATTTAGAAAACACATTATGGGAGAAACATAGTACAATAGGAAAATACACAACAAAGCTACCACAAAGGACAAGCTGATCAAGCATGCCACCTACTCTCCCCATCTTGTTGTATATCATTTAGGGAAGGTGGGTAACTCACAAGAGGGACTATATCCAACATAGTAGGAATGATAGCTAGTTCCAAACAAGGATCCTCTTGAGAATCACAATGTTTGACACTAGGTGTAAGAGTTAATTGTGATGAAAGCATATTAGGTAAATCAATGTCAATGTCAATAGTCTCATATTCATCATTAACATCATCAGTATCATCAAGTTTATCTTCTTCATCCAAATTAATCAAAATAGGATCTAAGATACAAATAGAATCATCATAATCATGCATATGGACATCATTATTAGTAACAACTTCTTCTAACACATCATGCATAGGTTTATCTAAAGAAGATGGAGATCTTTGAAGAACAAAATTATGAGCTTTAGCATGAGCATGATGCTTTTTACGACATTCATTAGAAGATCAATTACATTTTGATTTATTTGAAATAGGTTGAGAACTAGGAGGAGAAATCACAAGATCCTTCACAGGTTCTTTAGGAAGATCAATAGGAGAAACAATCAAAGGATCTTTGATAGATTCGGTAGAAAGAACTTGATTAACAGAACTAGAAGTCATAGTTAAGGGAGGTATAGAAGGTGTAGGACAAAGACCACGATTAAGATCCATAGGAGGTATGTTTAATTCAATAATATTACAATGTTTATAAGCTTGATATGATCAAAAAAGATTATCAGGCTGAGGAGGACATGAATTAGGTAATGAAGGCCAAAAGAAATCAAGAGCAGCATAATCTCTAGGCCTAGAAGGTTGATATAAACTATGATTAATCATCTTCACTTCTTCATCATGAATAAAATTAAGACACTTATGGAGAGGTGAAGCAACAACATGCATGGCATTTAACCAAGGCAAACCTAACTTAACTTGAAATTGATCAGAAGTAGGAACAACAACAAAGGTAGTGTTCACAATCTTTCCACAGAGTTCAACTGGTAAACTAATAGAACCAAATGATGGATAAAGAAAACCATTACAAGTTTGAATCCACACATCTGATGTATCATAAGAATCATGTTGTAAGATTTTCATAAAAATATTTTCTTTAGTAATAACATTGACTAAGGATGTAGGATCAATAAGAAAACCATGAGTAGGTATCTGAGAAACCCTAGCATCAATGTAAAGGGGACCATCAGGAGCTTTAATAGTCTTAAAGTCATCAAAGGTAATCAAAAGTTCTTGAGGTCTTTTATTCTTAGGTTGTTGTCGAGGTTTAGGTTGAGTTTTCAGTTTAGGTTTAGGTTGAGTTTTCAATTTAGGTTTAGGTTTTGGTCGAGGTTGAGATTGAACTTGAGATTGAATCTGAGGTTGAGGTTGAGGTTGAGGTGGAGATATAGATTGACCAACATGCTCCACATGATTAACAATATGATTGAGATTATCCATCTTAGAATCATACATGATTTCCATAGCAGATGACTGAGCAATGGTATTATGCGTAGGTAAGGGGTTCGTATAGATTTGAAGGTTTTGATTAGGAGGAGAGATAGATTTTTTCCCACCACCATCAAGATTATCAATAGATAAAGCCTTAGAATCAATTAAGTCTTGAACCTTATGTTTTAAAGAAGAACATTTCTCAGTATCATGACCATTCTGACCATGATATTGACAAAAAGCATTTTGATCAAAAGATTTAGATGCAATTGTAATAGGTAAAAGAGGTCAAATAGGAGGTAAATTAATCATATTAGCAGCTAACAACCTATTCATAATAGTATGTAAAGATTTAGAAAGAGGAGTAAACATACAATTTAATCAAAAAGTAGTGGATGCAAAAGTGGCATTGTGAGATGCAACAACAACTTGATCAGCAACAACATTCATTTGTTTGTTTATCTTGACATAGTTGTTGAATTTTTGAAATTTGTTTGGATTAGGAGCAACATCACTCTTATCAACTAGAATAGGAGCCATTGGAGTGTTTCTCTCAAATTGACTCACTTGTAAATGATAATGATGAAGCGCTGCAAATTTTTTTTCAAAAGAGGTAAATTCAGTAAGTAAAATCTTATCTCTAATATCCTTTTGCAAATTTGAAATAAACTTACGTTGAATATCAATATCAAGAACAAGATAGGAAATTTGAACATGCAAATGCTTAAATCTACCAATAAATTTAGTTAATTTTTCTTTAGCACTTTGTTTACAATGCATTAAATCAGTCAAAGACACTTGCGGGCCAATGTTGTTTTGAAATTGTTGAATAAAGGCATTAGCAAGTTGTGGAAAGGAGTCAATGGAATAAGGAGGCAAGGAACAATACCATTGTAAGGCCTTGTCATAGAAGGTTCTAGCAAATAGTTTGGCTAAAATCCTATGGTCATGTGAATAATCACTACAAAGGATTTGAAATGTTTTAATATGATGAACATGATCTCCTTTTCCATTATAATTCTCAAGACGAGGCATCTCACCTTGCTGAGGAATAGGAGTATGAATAATGTCTTAGGACAAGGGACTTCCCATGTCACATGTAGGAATACTAAACTTGTTTTTAGTTAAGGAAGCAAGTTGTTGTTGTAAGGATGATACAATTTGAGCCAAACTGATGATTGTTGAATCATTAGAGGAAATAGGAGGAGTAGCAACATTAGACACACTAGGTAAAGTGTAAGAAGCTGTAGGAATAGAAGACACAATTGGAGGAACACTAGGAACTACAGTTGGAAGCAGATTGGAATAAGTGAAAGGAACATTATGATATGAAGGTTGTGATGTAGGAAGGGACACAAGAGGAACACTCATAGGAGAAGAGGGAACTGTCATAGTCACCAATGAAGGAGTATAGGTATGAATACTAGGTCAAAGATGAGAAGGAGGTTCAACACTAGTGATATGAGGAATCAACCCTAAATCTTGAGCTTCTTGACCTAAAGGTTTAACATTTGAATGCATAAGGTGAGTGATACCACGCAAGAGGTTAACACCTTGATCACTATCATGGAGAACTTTCTTAAGAGCCTCTATAGCTTGAATGGAATCTTGATTATGGTTCTCTTAAATAAGCCAATTACCCATTTTATCAAGTTCAGTGTAAAGTTTTTGGACTTGTTCAAGAGGAACTCTTAAAGCATCATCCTCATCATGAGATGAGTGAGAAGAGTTTTTCTCCATAGTAGGATTGGAATCATGAAGAATCAAGCTATCATCCAGGATCCTAAGGAAAGTAGAGGAAGATTCAGGATCAAAGGCACCCATGAGTCTATGACTTCTTCTAACCAGAATGTTATAAGTAGGACTAGTGGTAGTAAATCTCATAAACCAGTGTAATGTAAATGAACTAAACTAAGAACACATAAAGCATGAATATTTTTGTATTTTTGAAATCTAATTAGCATGCAAGATCTAACACAAAGGAAAAATCTAATACTAACAACATAAAAGGAAATCACAATAAGGCATCTAATTCCACAAAAGAAAAGAGAGTAAGTATGTCGGGCTCACCAAAATGAATAGTTGTAAAATGGAATCACTACTATTGAAATGTGTATGTGGAATGATGTGTGGGGGAAATATTAGATCCACTCCTAAATCCAAATTTCCAAAGGAGAGATCCAATTTGATCAACCAAAAGGTTAATGCACAATCGAATCAATCTATGAAGAATATGAAAGAGAGAGAACAACCCTATATTTCCCTATGGTAGAATTGAAGTGTTTAGAATTTGGAATAATTGAAATACAAGTACTAATCTCAAATTAGGGAAAATCTTGAAAATGCCAATTTATGATGTCTGTGTGTATTTTAAGGAAAATCTACAACCTATTTTGGAGTGGAAATGTTGAGACGGAGAAAACCCATAAATCTTTTTCCAAGATGAGATCAGGTCAACTTTGACCCTTATAAAAGGTCAAAGCTTAGATTCTTTATCTGAAGGTTGATTTTGACTTTGTTTACAAATCTTGAAAGTTCACCGAAAAGGGTATCCAAATCTACTCTTAGATCCGAAATCCCACACTTGTACCTCTAAGAAAATGGGGCTTTTTGTTTGTATGGGGGGTTTGCCTCACTTATGTTGAAGTCCTTTTAGAGGATTCAAATCCTCAAATCCACAAGTAAGAATGCTTCAATGGATGTAGAATGAATGTAGGATGTCTCCAATCAATGACATTTGATCTTTAACACCAATCTTGACTTGATCTTTTGATGCAGGAGCATCCTGGGTGTAAGAGCAATCTTGCATCACCCAAAAATATTTCTGTTTTTATATTCAATAAGGGCTATTTTGTGCAGAGCTACTATTTACGGAAAGTTACTATTTTTGGTAATTTTCGTATGTGCTCAGAATGATCTAATTTCTTTCTTGGAGGTTCATTTTGGTCATATAAGTCTGCCAGTAAAGTTGCATTGCCAAATCAAGTGTATATTGGAAGATATTGAAGATTTTCGGTATTGGCAGCAGGGTACAGAAACTTTGAACTCAGTTTTGAAGGCTTTAGAGGCCCCGGATGAGGTCGAAAATTTGGGTGACGGGTGTTTGCATGAGTCAAGCCTGTAGAGCGCTTTGTGGCATTTCCGAAATGGGGTTATAATAGCCGAGCGGGTCAACTGGTGATGACTTATGGTCTTCGGAAGTTGGGCCATCTAAAATGGCGGAAAATAATTTTCTTCAAAATTTCTGTTCGGGTTTCAAAGGTTATCTTGAGCCGAATTTGATGTAATAAATTGAAAAATAAAATAATTCTAATTTTGGTCGGCCCTTAGGGCTAAATTTCTGGAACCTTCTCGGGCGGTGGAAATTGCCTATATAAGGAAGGCTGTATTATTGTCTTAGGCAGTTCAGAATAGTTCTGGGTAATAGTTCGAGGCTTTGTCCTGAAAAATATTGTAAGGGAATGCCCATGTGGCTTTGCAAATTGTAATTCTGAAAGTTTGTAATTCCACATTTGTGGAGATAATAAGAAGCCAATTTTCTGTTCTTGCATATTGTTATTGTTTCTCTATTTCTGTTATGTGTTTGTGGTATTAAGGGGAGCACCCTTCATCAAGTGGTATCAGAGCAGGAGTTCTTGAGTGTGTAAACAGATCGCCGACTGTGAGGTAGTTTGCACCAGGACCGTGGTTAGGGTTTTAGCGCGCATCGCGAAAATGCCTCCACGAAGGGAACGTGGCGGAAGAGCTGGTGTTGTAACACCTAAGGTTAGAGAGCTGCAGAGACAAGTGCGAGCATTGCAAGAAGAGATTCGCAGAGGAATGAATCTTAATGTCAGAGACGAAAGCAAGGATGAAGCCGAAGAAGAATATCAAGAAGGAGAAGTTGAAATTGTGAACCAGGAGGAAGAAAGACTTTTTCGGGTGATTTCCAAGATTGGGAAAAGACCTAAGATTGAGGTTCCTACATTTTCTAGAAATCTTAACCCAGAGGAATTGATCGACTGGATCAATGAATGTGAGGAATATTTTGAGTATGAAGATGTTGAGGATCCTGATAGGGTCAAATTTGCAAAAGCCAGATTGAAAGGTCATGCGAAGATCTGGTGGCAAGAAATTCAATTAGAGCGAAATAGAAGAGGGAAAGATAAAATCACAAGATGGGATCAAATGGTGGATAAATTGAAGCGACAGTTCATTCCTGTTGATTATGAACTTGACATATTGAAGAAAATGCAGAGTTTGAAGCAAGCAGGAAGATCTGTTCAGGAGTATACAGAGGAGTTCTACCGACTTCTCATCAGAACAGGCCATGCAGAAGCTGATAAGGAGAAAGTTGCCCGATACCTTAATGGGTTAAGGCCAAGCATTCAGGAGGAGCTGAATCTGGTTCGAATGAACAATATTGAAGAGGCATACCAGTTTGCCCTAAAAGTAGAGGAAAAGCTGAACAAGAAGTTTGAGAGCAGACAAAACGGAAGAGGTCGTGGTGGACGATCTGGTGGACGGTCATATGGTGGCCGAAATGAAGATCCGAAAAAGAAGGATGAGGCCAGTAGCAGTCAGAATCAGCGAGGAAATAATTCCAATCGTTTCCAGGATCAGAATAATAGAGATCAGAGAGGAAGAGGAAGAGGACAAGGATCTGGAAGAGGTGGCTTCCGTGGAACATGTTTTCACTATGGAGAAGAAGGTCATAGGGCATTTGAATGTCCTCAGTGCCAAGGAAGAATAGACAGGAGAAATGAAGGCCAGGCCAGAGTTGAACATGTAGATGAAGATGCCAGATCATCAAATTCTGAAGATGCTGAAAGAGGAGAAATGTTGATTAACAGAAGAGTCCTGTTGTGTGGTGAGAATGAACCTGAGCAAAGGAGGAGCCTGTTTTGCACCAGGTGCAAGTGTGAATGTAAATGTTGTGATGTGATTATTGATAGTGGAAGCACTGATAATTTGGTGTCAGAAGAGATGGTGACAAAGTTGAAACTCAAGAGACAGAAACACCCACATCCATATCGGATTGCCTGGGTACAGGATGACCACAAGGTCATGGTCAATGAACAATGCCTAGTGAAGTTCAAGATCGGCGGTTACCAAGATGAGGTACTATGTGATATCATCTCTATGGATGCATGTCATATGTTATTGGGTAGACCGTGGCAGTTTGACAGATGTGCTGTACACGATGGTCATGCGAATACCTATTCCCTGACAAAGGATGGAGTGCGACATAAGCTAAAGCCATTGAAGGAGACTGAAGAAAAGGTATGTGGTAATGCAAGAATAACATTTGTTGATGGAAGGAAATTCCTAGATGGCATGAGGCATGAGCATGTATGTTTTGCTTTAATTCCAAAAGCTAGTAAAGAGGAAGTAGAAGATGTTCCTGTAGAAGTTGCAGATTTGTTGAATGAGTTTCAGGATATTGTATCCGATAACGTGCCTGATGGATTACCACCAGTCAGGAAGATCAGTCATCAGATGGACTTGATTCCAGGAGTGAGTTTACCGAATAAGGCAGCACACAGAATGACACCTGCAGAAAGTGAGGAGTTGAACAGACAAGTACATGAACTGTTACAGAAAGGATTGATTCGGGAGAGTCTGAGTCCCTTTGCTGTACCAGCGGTATTAGCACCAAAGAAGAATGGAGAATGGAGGATGTGTACAGATTCTAGGGCAATAAACAAGATCACAATCAAGTACAGGTTTCCATTGCCACGAATGGATGATATTATGGACTGTTTGAGTGGAGCTATGTATTTTTCAAAGATAGATCTGAAGAGTGGATATCATCAGATTCGGATCAGAGAAGGAGATGAATGGAAGACTGCATTCAAGACAAAGGAAGGACTATATGAGTGGTTAGTCATGCCTTTTGGGCTAACCAATGCACCGAGCACTTTCATGCGGCTCATGAATGAGGTTCTGAAAGAATTTCTGGGTAAGTTTGTCATTGTTTACCTAGATGATATTTTGATCTTTAGTAAGACATTGGAGGAACATATGATGCATATTCGTATGGTATTTGAGAAGCTGAGAGATGAGAAATTGTTGATTAATTTGAAGAAGTGCAGTTTTGTGAAGAAAGAGTTAGTGTATTTGGGATTTGTAGTTTCAGTAGAAGGTCTAAAAATGGACCCGAAGAAGGTACAGGCTATCCTTGAATGGCCTACTCCAAGGAGTGCTACTGAGGTAAGATCTTTTCATGGTCTAGCTAGCTTTTACAGAAAGTTTATCAGAAATTTTAGCAGTATTTGTGGACCCTTGACTGAAACAATGAGAGGGGATAGAAAAGAGTTTAAGTGGACTAATGGGGCAGAAAAGAGTTTTCAATTGTTGAAACAAAAAGTTACAGAACAACCTGTTTTAGCACTTCCAGATTTTAATAAGGTGTTTCAAGTAGATTGTGATGCTAGTGGTACTGCAATAGGAGCTGTTATGAGCCAAGAAGGTAAACCTATTGCTTATTTCAGTGAGAAGTTAAATGATGCCAAGAGGAAGTATTCTGTTTATGATCAGGAATTTTATGCTATAGTTCAGGCATTAAAGAAGTGGAGACATTATCTACTTCCTAAGGAGTTTGTTTTGTATACTGATCATCAAGCTTTGTAATATTTGAATAGTCAAGGAAAATTGAATCAAAGACATTTGAAATGGGTTGAGTTTTTGCAGAGTTATACATTTGTTTTGAAACACAAGAGTGGAAAGTCTAATAGGGTTGCAGATGCTCTTAGCAGAAGGCAACTATTGTTGATAGAAATGTAGATTGAAGTGGTTGGGTTCAAGGAACTCAAGAATTTGTATCCAGAGGATCCTGATTTTGGTGAAGCTTGGAAAGCTTGTACAGAACCTGTTACTCTAGACAGGACCAAATGGTTGGATTTCATCATCCAGGATGATATGCTATTCAGAGGGAGTCAGTTGTGCATTCCACGAAGTTCTATGAGGGAGAATCTCATCAAGGAGAAGCATAGTGGAGGATTGGCTGGACATTTTGGTCGTGATAAAACCCTTGGTTTGGTTAGTGAGAATTATTATTGGCCACAGTTGCAGCAAGATGTGAAGAAGTTTGTACAGAGTTGCCGAGTATGTCAGATGGCGAAAGGAGTGAAGCAGAATAAAGGATTGTATTAGCCATTACCTATACCAGAGAAGCCTTGGGAGGATATCAGCATGGACTTTGTTCTTGGTTTACCGAGGACACAGCGGGGACACAATTCAATTTTTGTGGTAGTTGACAGATTTTCAAAGATGGCACATTTTATTCCCTGCAAGAAGACTAATGATGCTGTTCATATAGCAGAATTATTTTTTAGAGAAGTAGTGAGACTTCATGGTTTGCCAAGGACCATAGTTTCAGATCGGGACACTAAGTTTGTTGGATATTTCTGGCGTACATTATGGAAGAAGTTGAAGACAGATTTGAAGTTCAGTTCATCACATCATCCACAGACTGATGGATAGACAGAGGTGGTGAATAGAAGTTTGGGAAATTTGCTGAGATGTTTGGTTGGAGATAAGCCAACAGGATGGGATTTGATTTTACCACAGGCAGAATTTGCATACAATAATTCTGTCAACAGGAGCACTGGTAAATCACCATTCCAGATTGTATATGGAAGTAGTCAAAGAAATGCATCTGAATTGAGAAAAATAGATAAAGGAGAAATAAGTAGTGCTGAAGCTGAGGATTTTGCAGAACACTTGAAGAACATCCATGGGGAGGTGAGGAAGCATATTACCAAGATGAACGTACAGTATAAGGCTAAGGCAGATGAGAAAAGGAGGTATAAGGAATTTCAGGTTGGTGATGAAGTCATGGTTCATTTGCGGAAGGATCGGTTTCCAGTTGGTACATATAACAAGCTAAAAATGAAAAAGTTTGGACCATGTAGGATACTGAAGAAACATGATTCAGGAAACGCATATGAGGTAGAATTGCCTACTGAGCTAAATATTTCACCAGTGTTTAACATTTCAGATCTGACAGATTATCATGAAGGAGGTGTTGAAGATGAGATCACAGCAGCACAGTGGAGTATTCCAGCAACTAGTTCAGACACTAAGGAGATCGAAGATATACTGGACAGTCGTGTTGGCAGAAGCACAAGGAATAGGACATATGAAGAGTATTTGGTCAAATGGAAAAGATGACCTGTAGAAGATTCATCGTGGCTAACAAAGGAGGAGGTTAACCATCTTGGTTTTCCTCTGCACACCTGAGTCGTGACAGGGTCACTTCTCAAATTACCCCGGGTGTCTGATGCAGGAGCATCCTGGGTGTAAGAGCAATCTTGCATCACCCAAAAATATTTCTGTTTTTATATTCAATAAGGGCTATTTTGTGCAGAGCTACTATTTACAGAAAGTTACTATTTTTGGTAATTTTCGTATGTGCTCAGAATGATCTGATTTCTTTCTTGGAGGTTCATTTTGGTTATATAAGTCTGCCAGTAAAGTTGCATTGCCAAATCAAGTGTATATTAGAAGATATTGAAGATTTTTGGTATTGGCAGCAGGGTACAGAAACTTTGAACTCAGTTTTGAAGGCTTTAGAGGCCCCGGATGAGGTTGAAAATTTGGGTGACGGGCACTTGCGCGGGTCAAGCCTGTAGAGCGCTTCGTGGCATTTCCGAAATGGGGTTATAATAGCCGAGCGGGTCAACTGGTGATGACTTATGGTCTTCGGCAGTTGGGCCATCTAAAATGGCGGAAAATAATTTTCTTCAAAATTTCTGTTCGGGTTTCAAAGGTTATCTTGAGCCGAATTTGATGTAATAAATTGAAAAATAAAATAATTCTAAGTTTGGTCGGCCCTTAGGGCTAAATTTTTGGAACCTTCTCGGGCGGTGGAAATTGCCTATATAAGGAAGGCTGTATTATTGTCTTAGGCAGTTCAGAATAGTTCTGGGTAATAGTTCGAGGCTTTGTCCTGAAAAATATTGTAAGGGAATGCCCATGTGGCTTTGCAAATTGTAATTCTGAAAGTTTGTAATTCCACATTTGTAGAGATAATAAGAAGCCAATTTTCTGTTCTTGCATATTGTTGTTGTTTCTCTATTTCTGTTATGTGTTTGTGGTATTAAGGGGAGCACCCTTCATCATCTTTGCATATGAGAAGGCTTGGATGAATGTAGAAGGATGGATCTTCAAGGGGGCTCCAAAGAGATTGAATCCTTCAATGGCTAACAATGGATCTCCTTGATGGATATATTCTTGAACACTTGAATTCTTGAAGGCTTTCTTGAATTCTTGAATTCTTTCTTGCACTTGAGAGCTTGAGAGATTGCCTGAGATGAGATGTGAAAATGAGAGAGGAAGGCCTCCTTTTATAGTGAACTAGGGCACAATCCTCTAGAGGGGCCACCTTAGAGAATTAAATCCAAATTAGGTCCTAACCTTTAGAAAATATACCTAGATTAAATTTCAATTAAAGGATTTACCATTCTGAAACCCGAAATAGCCAACCTAGAGGCAGGAAAACAAATATCCCCAAAACCCGATACCCGAAAATCAAGGAATTTGGAATTTTGAAAGAGGGGGGAAAAATCAAGGTTGGGACTGACCTACTCAGGATTGAGTTTGATTTTGACCTAGTAAAGATTGAGGTCATTTTTGATGTAGTCAGGATCAACCTCGATTCTGACCTTGTGGGCCCAGATCCACCCAGAATTAGTCAGGAGGTCTCGGGGATGCCCAGAGACCTAGAGATGATACCAGAATGGGACAAAATGATAGGTATAGGCATAAAATCCTATTATGACTATGATGAAGGCTAGGAGGACCTATTTCTAAGTCCTACCTAGAAAATAGAGCCATGGAAGAGGTAAATTAAGGAGAATCCTTGGGATCCTAACCCTAATTTCACCTAGAACAAAGCATAAAAGAAGTGGAAAGTGGGGAGAAAGCCAAATATATGCAAAGACCTGATCAAGGTGCTTAACACCCCCAAACCACTTACTTGGAGGGCTAAATACTCTTATCATGGAAGTGCTTCCATTTTAAGACAATACATGTAGAAGAAGGTTCCATTCTCGACCGTGCTATTTATAATTCACCAATTGATGGACACTGCTAGAAAGGTATTGTCAAAGGGAATACTAATTACAAGATAAAATGTTGAAGATTGGTATAATTCTAACTGTTATTACTCATAAGGCCCTAATTCAAGGTTTTTTAAGAAATGTGATCATGGATTCAAACTTTAAAGAGCCTAAAAAAAATGTGATCATACAAAAAAAATTCAAATTTTAGATTAAGTGTTACTTGGTCATTATAGTTCTTAGTTCATGTTACAAAAAAATGCTAAAAAGTTTTAGTGGATAGGTAATGCAAGATTGCAAGCACATAGTAAAAAACTATTGATTTGTATCCATTGTGGTAAGGCATAAGTTTGGCCTCAGTAATAATCTCTCCTACTTAAGTGCAAGACAAGAATTAATTATATTTATCTATAGGATTATTAGCAAACAAATGATTTCTCAAACTATGATGCAGAGTGGTAACAACTGAAGCTTGAATAAGCCCAACCCACTATCACAAATGAATAATAATGTCAATTCAAACCATGAACAGTGGTTCCAACCAACTATGTCAACTCTTTAGTCCTAGAATGCTTCCAAGAATGGAATGTCTCTTTCAACAACTAATCTCCTTAACTTAAATGGAAAAGTATCCAAGTATCACTTCCTTTTCCATAGGTTTCAACAAATCACAATTTGTTACAATTTTTTATTATAACTTCACTAGGTGCCAACAAGTCATTAAAATTTGGTTTACACTTTTGGTTATAAATTACTTAACAAAACATTCATAGTCACTCAAAACTGAAGTATCCCAAGTTTAGCCTATTCCTAGTTTTAACTTGCAACAGTATTTATTCTTACAATTGGTAAATAGTTTGGGTCCAAATCTTTCTTCATAAAATAGACTATCTTCTACTTTGTCAAGCAAGACCTTCTTATTAATTTTAACCACACTGCTCTAACACCATTGACTGTCATATAGAAACTCTAATCTAATTGATCAAGTTAGATTAGGGTCAATCTGGAATGATCAATCGGTGGGCACTTACAGTGGGTTACAACACCAAGAAGTCTTCACTGTCACCGAGACCCTAGAATTCAACTGTGAAACAAATTCAAGTTCCTTTTGCTACACTGTGGTAAACATGTCTTCCTTTCACTTTGGCTAAATACATAAACTATATCAACCTAGGGCATCAATCCTGAAGTAGTGCAACTACTTCCAAAATCTGAGCATTTAAATTAAAATACACAACCTCCCCTTGGTTCTCAGCCATTGGCATTTATTCCTAATGGAAAAAGAAACGTGGGTCAAGGCTCCAACTCTATGATAGAGCCAACTAAAAGGTTACCCAAGCCAGTCTGTCAGAGAGTTCAGTATCTCAACAAAGTTACAACAAAAAATGACTTTCCTGAACTAGTGAATTGAATTCTAATGAAACAGTACATAAAATGAACTTGCATCAATAACTAATCCATCTATCTACTTTGCTACAGTATGGGTATGATAGTAAAACGTACTCAGAATGTTTTATTTTTCTTTTATTCAATCCTGCTTCAAAGATGATCTATTCCAATCCTGTGATTGGACAAGACAATTATAGTTTGAAAAACATGGTATTAGAGGAGATTATAGGATTGGCTGTAGGATTATGCATGGTGCTGGGCATGGTAGCAGATGGCCATGACACATCAAAGGATAATGGAGGGGGGGTTTTGTCAGATGTTGTAGTTGCAAGTGCCCTGGGAGACATGTATGCAAAATGTGGAACCATGGCCAAGGCATGTAAATTGTTCAACAAAATAACTCAAAGAAATGTGGTTTCATTGATTGCAATGATTGGAGGATATGCACAAAATGGATATGTTGAAAATGCTTTAGAAGCTTTCAAACAAATGCAGTTGGAAGGTGTAAAGCCAAATGCCACAATCCTATGCATAAACCCATAGAAGCCCTTGCTCAATACATAGAAAAGAAAAGAAGAATGTATGAATTAATAATCCTCTACCACATACCTTATGTAAAGATTGAGCTCAAGCTCCTGCTGCTACTCAACAATGTCAAGTAGATTCACGTGCGTTGCCCTTCTTTTTTTTGCAAATGAAAGAATGAAATTCCCTTTTTTTTAAAAGTTATGCCCATGTTTGTCAAAATTTTGACCACCACAGAATTTGTCGCTATTTTGACAAACACGGGCATAAATTTTAAAAAAAAGGGTTTTCCTTCTATAATCCGACCAAGAAAACCTTCTTATTTTTTGGTCAAAAATTTTGGTAGAAAAACTAGGCCAAATGTACTAGTGCATGCAACAAATGTTCTTCTCTGGTCTTACTGAATATTAGAATGTCATCAAGATATACAATCACAAACTTACGCAAGAATTTCTTCAAAACTTCATTCATCAACCTCATAAAAGTACTCGGTGCATTAGTTAAACCAAAATGCATAACCAACCACTCATACAAACCTTCTTTTGTCTTGAAAGTAGTCTTCCATTCATCACCTTCTCTGATTCTGATATGATGATACCCACTTTTCAAATAAATCTTGGTAAAATACTTTGCTCCAGTCAAACTATCCATTATATCATCCATTCTCGGTATAGGAAACCTATACTTCACTGTTATCTTATTGATTTTTCTAGAATCAGTACACATTCACCATTCTCCATTCTTTTTAGGTGCCAATATTGCAGGTACTACACAAGGACCCAAACTTTCTCTGATCAAACCTTTCTCTAGAAAATCTTGAATCTGTCGGTTCAATTCTTGATTCTTAGTAGGTGTTAACCGATGAGGTGCCTTGTTCGGTAAACTAGCTCCAGGGATAAGATCCATACAATGATCAATGAATCATTTCGGTGGCAAACCATTAGGTAAATTATCATAAATAATTTCATTGTACTCAATGAGTAATTTATCAATCTCCTCAAGGACATTATCCTCTATTTTCTTACTCGATTTTTTAGGAATCACATCAAAACATACATCATTTCTCTTTAAATCCTTAACAAACTTTCTTCCTTCCATCGAGAAAAATTTCAAAGATGTGCAAACATTACTAATAGGTTCTTCCATCAAAGGTAACAAGAATGAACTTCCATTAGCCACAATAGTATACTTATGCAATCTCCCATCATATATAGCATGTCTATCATATTGCCAAGGTCTACCCAACAAAATATGACAACAATCCATAGGCATGATATCACATAACACCTTATCATAGTACTTTCCAATCTTCAAATTCAAATAACATTGCTCACTTACCAGGAGTGTATGCTCATCTTTGATCCATGAAATTTGATAGGGCTTCAGATGTTTCAACCTTTCCAATTGTAACTTTGTGACCATCTCTTCAGATGCCAGATTCTCTAAGCTACCACTGTCAATGATTACCTTCCAAACTTTGTCAAAAACTCTACATCTGGTCTTGAACAAACTTTTCCTTACCGAATCTTCTTTTTTACTTTCATTCCACAGTGCTCTCCTTACCATCAAGTTATTTTCCTTCTCAGGCTCATTCGGTGACTCTTCTTGCACCAAAGCATTTCTACTGTTACCAGCCTTCTTACTTGCATGTGTACACTCAAATGATCTATGTCCTTCTTCTCCATAATTGTAACAAGTTCCTCATAAACTTCCTCTATTATAACCACCTCGGTAGTTACTGCCTCTACCTCTAGATGGACTTTCACCTTTCCACTCGGTCTTGCCTTTATCCAGAGTTGTCTTTTCTGGTTCACATCTACTATTTTCACCATAAGATCTACCTCTTCCTCTAGGGAATCTACCACCTCTACCTCTTTGTCTTTGCTCATATCTCTTGTTCAATTTCTCCTCAGCTTTCAATGCAAATTGATAAGCCTCTTCAATATTCTCCAATTTGACCAAATTGATTTCTTCTTGGATGGAAACTCTCAAATCATTCAGGTATCTAGAAATTCTTTCCACATCATCTTCATCATGTCCAGATCTAATATCTAATCTATAGAATTCCTCAGTATAATCATTTACCAAGCTATCTTTCTACATTAGAATTTGCATTTGCCTAACTAGGTTAATATGATAATCACAAGGTTAGAAATTTCCTTTCAATTTATTCACCATTTTACTCCATACATTGATTTTATCTTTGCCTTTCCTCTTTCTATCTAGCTATAGATGTTCCCACCATAAGGATGCATGACTTTTCAACTTTGTGCTTGCAATTTTCACTTTCTTATCTTTAGGTACATTTTCATACTCAAAATACTTTTCCATCTCAGTGATCCAATCCACCAATTCATCAGAATCCAACTTTCCACCATACTCAAGAGGATTAAAGTGTGGTGTAGACTTCAGAATTGTCAAAGCCTTCAAGAATATTTCCTCACCTTGATCCATCATAGGTGCAAGTTCTACATCACCTTGTTCTACCTCAACTTCATCATCACTAACATCTTCAAGATGTCTTCCTCTTCTTTGGGTTGTTTCAATAGCTTCCAATCTAGTAGGAATTTTTCTCAGCATGTCTACCAATCCTAGATCTGTATCTCATCTCCCATGAACCATCTTGAAAAACCTCTGCAACTACAAGTTAGATCGCAATATGCTACCTCACAACAATTTAACTAGGGCTTCACAAGAAGGAACCTTCAAATCTAGATTCGTAAACCTAGATCCAGGATCTCACCTTGCTCTAATACCACCTGATGCAAGAGTAGGTAGGAGGGGCCAAGGAATGACACACCCTAACCTGAACCACCTTGCTCAACAATATGCGAAAGAAACAAAAACACAGTGGGAGAGATAAAATGCAAGATCACTCATATATTACTTCAAATTGATTCATACATGTCGGGCTGTAAGGCCTTCCTAGTTACAACAAGATATTACAATGAATTACATAAGTCCTCAAACATGCGAGGATCTATGAACAATCTCAAATCTTCTATCTTCTTACTTCTATCCCCAAAACTGACTCTCTAAACTCTAACCAAACAACTACATTTATACAAGAGGCTACCGAACTAAGTTGGCCTTGAGATCCACAATCAATGGAAGTAACAGTCAAATCTGGGACCACATGCTTCCCAATGATGGATATCAACAATAAATCCATGACCCATAATCAATGCACAAGTCGGCCTCAATAGGAACTCAAAATAAACTACTCGGTAAGCAAGGATGACCGAGTAAAAGACAAGCATCACCGAGCGCCAGTGAAACAACTGACCGCCTAGGAGATAACCAACAACACTTAGTAACCAAAGGAAACCGACCAACTACTGAGCCAACTCAGTCAATGAAGGAACTAAGCAATACAAATAAAATCAATATTTTTTTGGTGACATAGGACTGCCAAGGACCCAAGATGCTCCTGCATCAATATATATATATATATATATATATATATATATATATATAATATATCTATATATATATATATATATATATACATATATATATATATATATATATATATATATATATATATATATATATATATATATATATATATATATATATGTATATATATATATATATATGTATATATATATATAGCTATTTTATCTTTAGAAATGGTAAGTACAAAACATAAGGAACATACCATATAAGTTTGAATCTCTCAACCTGAGATGGCAATGTACAATGGAGAAGTTTTCATGCAGTACTGGGGTCCTAGGTAATAGAGAATAGAAGAGTCACAAACTAGATCAACTAATCTTCAAGTTCCAAATCTGAATAACTGTACACCACCTACACACACAAATATGAAAAAATTGTTGTGGATGTAAAGAGGTTTGCTTCAGTCAAACCCTAAATTTATTGTTTGTGCCTCCACAGAAAACCAAATAGATAGATGTGTGATAAACTGAAAGGGATTTAATTAATATAAATAACTCTATTCTTAGTGGAATAAAACCCCTATTATAAAAACATAGGCAATAAGGGTGATACTTTCTTGAGGGAGGAAAACCCTTATTACATAGAGATTAGATGGGTGGTAAAAGTGACCCTCTCTTTTGGGAGGAAAACCCTTACTTCGTTGATGAGATAATATAATGGGAGAGAGAGAGAGAGAGAGAGAGAGAGAGAGAGAGAGAGAGAGAGGATCCTAAATTAGAGATCCCCAAATGAGCTAAATTATAGCTTTCATGGTTGTTCATGGGTGGAAGTATCTATTTTGTATGTATCCTAGAGAGGGGACATGCACCAAAAGTAGTGTTTCCTTTTCAAAATTTGTGGAATCTAGTGTGTCATGTAGATGTCTATGCCTCACACTCATGTCCAAGCATGTGGGATTCAAATTTAGATGGGAGATTGTGGACACTATTGTATAAGGGGTCTTGATCTCAAAATGTGTCCATCTAATCTTGATCCTCTATTGCTAACTCATGGGACTCGATGTAGAAGTATCATAAATGTAAGGGATACAAATTTAGGACACTATGTTTCCCCCCCACTTTAGTGATTCAATTGTTGTGATGGATTAAGTAAACTAAAGTTATGCATGTCAAATTTACAAGAAAATTGAAGTGCATTAATTGCATTGTCAAAAAATGTAACTACAAAAAATTTGTATTTGGTGGAAACTTGTGCTCAACTAAGTTTCCTCGGGTGTTCATGTGGAGTGTGCTACATAACTAAAAACAAAATCTGTTAGTATAAAAATAAAAGAAGGTACCTTGGTGAGAAGAATTCTTAAGAAGTGTTAGTCTTAGTCGGAAAGAAAAATTAGTTGTAGGGGATGATATTCCCTCTTTTTTTCTCCCCTAGCAAGTGGGGAAAAACATGAAGGAAAATGGAGCTAGTTAGAACACAATTTTTTTTTCACATTTTTGGTCGTATTCTAGGCTATACATGGGCCCTATGGCCCCATAGAAGGGTCATTTTCACTATTCACTGTGAGAGTTTTTGCTAAGATTTTGAGTACCTTGATAAAAAATGCCTCATAGATGAGACTTGTGAGTGACTCTAATTTAGGAGTTGCAGACAACAATCAAGTAGGGCTAGCCCTTGGATGACATAGGCCTCATTTTTCCTTCTTCTTTCCTTAATTTTTCATTTTCTAGCATAGTTTTAACTTAGCAATACATGCATCTAGAGATCACACAAGTGTCTAGCCTTTCAGAGCAATTTTTATGTTGGTATCTAGTATCTGTGCTCATAGGTTGATGTTACTTGTGGTCAAATATTAGGATGCCCTAACATCCTAAATTTGTGCCAACATCAAGGGAATTATTGCATTGACATCCTTAAGCCATGCTTTTGTCTTAATTTTTTAAGTACTTTAAGAAATTGAGTATGTTACTGACACATTGCTTTTTTTTGTACTTGCAGAGAATTTTAGAGATCAAAGAGCATACCATAGGTCATGCATTTACCTTGATCGAGGAGCATGCTTATTATGTGATTGCTAAGGAGTACATATTGTGCTGAGTGGGTCTTTGTTGTGTATACTTCCTCTTTGAGATGTGCTTCCATAGGCCTATGCTGATCTCTTTGATAAAGAAATGGGATACATACACTATGTTATTTCATCTCCCTACTAGGGAGATGAATTCCACCTTAGAGGATTTGCATTGGATCTTGTGCTCACCTATCTATGGAGCTTGAGTATCATTTGATGAACCCATTTTAGTGCATGATCTACTAGAGAGGCAGAGATGGGTAGTGCAGTGAGTCTCAGGTGACAGTGATCACATCTACTTGCGGTGGTTGGAGATTGAATGGGTCACAACTTTTTTATAGTGTTGCATTCTCATTACCACCATGGCATTATGATTGGTGATATATTGGACTTAGCTAACACCTTCCTAGGGTCCTCATACTATATATCAAGGTGATAGAGGATCATGTAGAGAGATATGCATGGGGATGAACCATGCTTGCACACTGATATTACAACTTGGGTGACTTCATCCATCATAAGTTCCATAACATTATTTCCTATAGACTCTTATAAGTATAGATTTTTTAGCACATCCAATGCACTAGAATAGTGGTATTTCCCATTGATATCAATAGACTCCCGACACTAGAGATTGATAATGTTAGGGTCACAAATGGATTTTCATGATGGTGGGCCTACAAAGGGCCTACATCTATCTTCCTACTAGATCTAGTGGCTAGAGACCCTAACTATTTTCAGATTATGGTGGGGATGACCAACCACCCCCATAAGTAGGTAGAGAGGGATCTCTAGAGGGGAGTCCTTCTAGATATGCTCCCAACTAGGGAGAGTAGGAGTGGCTGAGGAAGAGATAATGAGTTGGATTGTCACCACCTATAATAGTTATAATAGCTCCACCCACTTTGATAGAGTCACCTATTCCTATATCATTAGCACTATTGTCTCCCTGGCTAGTGAGGATGAGACCACTGGCACCACCAACATAGACAGTAGGGACACCTGGGTAATTAAGTACTCGCATGCATCATGACGACCTAGATTGGTAGACTAGAGATCTAGGTATAGATGAGTTATTTTGATATAGTAGATGTAGATGCTTTTATTTTCTACATGTGTGTTTCCATATATATATATATATATATATATATATATATATATATCATTTTAGTATTGACACATCTCTTGTCACTTTGTGGACATAGATGGAGTTAGCGAGTGGCTTAGTTTTATTTATAGTAACTTAGAGGTGGTAGTGCCACCATTTCCCATCAAGGGTGAGGTACTAGACATATACATATATCACATAATAACTAAGAACCATGTTAGTATTTTTGAGCCTATGGCTAGACTCTGCATGATATATGAGGAGGAGAAAGCCTCCCTTGTACAAAGAGATGCACAACTCACCTCTATAGGTACAAAATAGAGACTAGATAATGATAGGGCTAGAAACTTCCCTAAGAGAGAGAGAACATAGAGATTAGAGCTAAGAGAATTGATAGACCAATAGACAAGATACATCATTAGGTGGATGAGCTCCAGAGGAAGGTAGATGCATCTCATAGTGGAGAAGCTATAGAATTGGACCACCCTCAGGTAAGCTAGTTGATGCGAGAGCATGCAGATTCCATAGAGAAAGAGATGAGAATCTAGGTATAGCTTGGAGAGATGAAAAGAGAGATTATAGAATTACATGTGGTGAGCTCACTCACTCAATCTTAATCTATATTAGTGCGCTAGCCAGTACCAGCCCTAGATCCACCAGCTCCAGCCAACATCAAATTTCATGTACTAGAGTCCTAAGATTATGATATAGAGATTATTTTTGAAAGATGATGTATTTCATTCTTTTTGTACACACATGAAAAAACATTATGTATTTTTTTAGTGAAAAAATACATGTAAATAAGATATTGATGATATATATACATACAAATTTTTGACCATTTCATGTGTCTCATATTTCTATTATAATTTTCCCTTTTCATGTATGCTTATAGATGCTTTACATGTGTAGATGGTTAGATTAGATGACATCATATGATTTATGTTTTTCATGTATGGTTATGATGCAAGTGGGTTGCCTTGCTAGCCCTCTCATTTTGTTCATTCTTCTAGTAAGTGCCAAGTTGTAGTCTTTGTCAAGTGTTCTTCTCTGGTAAGTTGTCTAGAGTTGGCTAAGTGTTCCTTCCTATGCTGAGTGAACACATTATTTTCTGATGCTCAGTTCTTATTTGACTGAGTTTGTCTATGTTTGGTTTCCAGTTAGAGCTGACTCTTGTATTTAATTTGGGTCATGGATTTAATGTTTGGATCTTCTCTTGGGATGTGCACCTAACCATTTTGTGGTTGACCTTCTTCATTGTAATGATCTAGAATCTTCTGTAAGCTATTTTGGAAAGTATAAATAAGGATGTCTAGGTTTAGGTTAAGGAGTGATTTAGGGGGACTTAGAGATAGAAAAGGTTTGGATTTTCAAAATCTTGTGGGCTGTAACCTAGAAGGCCTCACACCCAAGCATGTATGTTGTAATTGGATGAATCAATATAAATATTTTTTGTTCCTTCTCTCCTTGGTGTTTCTCTCTATGTTGTTGTTTCTACTATGTTTTACTCTGTAAGGTGGTTGGATAGTTAGGTGTGCCTTTGGCCCTAGCTATTTCTTGTTCCTCCTTGTGTCAAGTGGTATCAAAGATTAAGTTTCTTCCTTGAGGATGTTGGATCATGTAGAACCCTAAATTGGATTTGGTTTTAGGGTGGCAGATCTGTAGATTTGACCTATAACTTGTAGAGGGTTATGATCTTGCAGGAACCTATTTTTCAAAATGGCTCAAGGTAGAGGAAATGCTGATAATGTTATAATGGAAATGTTGAGACAAATTGTAGCCATATTATATGTTGTGGAGACAACCTATAGGAGAGGAGAGAATCTTGATGATGTGAGTGATGATGAAGTTGAGGCACGAAACCATAATCCAGAACTTGAGGAAGATCAAGATGAGGAAAGATTGTTGAGAGTATTGACTAGGGCACATTCAAAGCCTATCATTGAAATTATTCCTTATGATGGAAAGTTGGATACTAATGTTGTGTTGGATTGGATCTCAGATATGGAGAAGGTCTTTGAGTTTGAAAGTACTCCTAGGAATAGGAAATTGAAAATTGTAGTGACTAGGTTGAAAGGTCATGCCTCACTTTGGTAGGAGCATTTGCAAACTGATAGATAGAGAAGAGGAAAGGAAAAGATCAGAACTTGGTTGAAAATGGTGAAGAAGGTGAAGAAGAAGTTCCTTCTTGCTAATTACCAAGTTAGCTTGTTGAGGAAGATGCAAAACCTTAGACAAAGGGATATGACTGTGAAGGAATACAATGAGGAATTCTATAGATTAGACATCAGATCTGGACATGTAGATGATGAGGTTGAGAAATTTGCAAGGTATCTGAATGGATTGAGATCTAAAATTCAAGATGAAATAAGCTTTGTGAAATTGGATAGTGTGGAAGAAGCATATTAATATGCCTTGAAAGCTAAGGAGATCTTGACAAAGAAGCATGAGAAAAGACAAAGAGGAAGATGTGGTAGATTCCAGAGAGGTAGCGGTAGATCCTATGGTGAAGGTGGTAGATATGACAATTTTGTGCTAGATAAGGGAAAATATGAGTTGAAAACTGAATATAAATGAAGGACCGAGTGGAAAGGTGGTAGTTCTTACCAAGAACATACTAGTTCATACCGAGGAAGAGGTAATCCTTATTCTAGAGGTGGTTTTAGTGGTAATTGTTTCAGATGTGGTAAATAAGGGCATAGATCTTTTGAGTGTAGACACTCAGATGGAAATGAACAAAGTCATAGAAATGTTGCGGTATAAGAGGATCTTGAGGGTTCATCAAGTAGGCCCGAGGATGCAGAAAATATGATGGTAAGAAGAAATTTGTGTAATAAAAGAGATGATGAAGAACCTATCCTAAGAAGAAGTCTTTTCAAGACCAGATGTAAGATGGTAGGAAAATGTTACAAAGTGATTGTTAACAATGGAATTTCAGCAAAATTGGCATCAGAGGAGCTGGTTACAAAGTTGAAATTGTAGAGGTTGAGACACCCTAAACCCTATCATGTTTCATGGATCAAGGATGAGCATAATTTTTTGATAAGTGAGTAATGTATTGTAAAATTGATGAAGGGTGCTCCCCTTAATACCACAAACACATAACAGAAATAGAGAAACAACAACAATAATATGCAAGAATAGAAAATTGGCTTCTTATTATCTCCACAAATGTGGAATTACAAACTTTCAAAACTACAATATGCAAAGCTACGTGGGCATTCCCTTACAATATTCTGTAGGACAAAGCCTTGAATCAATACCCAGATATACTACCCAGAACTACTACCCAGAACTACCCTAGACAACACTACGGGCCTTCTTTATATAGGCAATTTCCACCACCCGAGAAGGTTCTAGAAATTTAGCCCTAAGGGCCGACCAAACTTAGAATTATTTTATTTTTTTAATTTATTACATCAAAGTCAGCTCAAAATAACTTTTGAAACCCGAACAAAAATTTTGAAGGAAAATTATTTTCTGCCATTTTAAGTGACCCAACTTCCGGAGACCATAAGTCATCACCAGTTGACCTGATTGACTATTATAACCCCATTTTGGAAACTCCATGAAGAGCTCTATAGGCTTGACCCGTGCAAGCACCCGTCACCCAAATTTTCAACCTCATCCGAGGCCTCTAAAGCCTTCAAAACTGAGTTCAAAGTTTCTCTACCCTGCTGCCAATATCGAAAATCTTCAATATCTTCAAAACTAGACCTGATCTAGCCATGAAACTTTACTGGTAGGATGATATGACTGAGATGAACCTCCACATGTAGAGATCAGAACATTCTGAGATTTATGACCAACTTACTAAAAATAGCAAGTTTCCATAAATAGCAGCTTTGCATAAGGTAGCCCTTATTGAATACAAAAACATAGATATTTTTGGATGATGCAAGATTGCCCTTACACCCAGGATGCTCCTGCATCAGACACCTGGGGTAATTTGAGAAGTGACCCTGTCATGACTCAGGTGTGCAGAGGAAAATCAAGATGGTTAACCTCCTCCTTTGTTAGCCATGATGAATCTTCTATAGGTCATCCTTTCCATTTGACCAAATACTCTTCATATATCCTATTCCTTGTGCTTCTACCAACATGACTGTCCCAGTATGTCTTCAATCTCTTTGATATCTGAACTGGTTGCTAGAATACTCCACTATGCTACTGCAACCTCATCTTCAACACCTCTTTCATGATACTCTGTCAAATCTAAAATGTTAAACACTGGTGAAATATTTAGCTCAGTAGGCAATTCTACCTCATATGCATTTCCTGAATCATGCTTCTTCAGTATCGTACATGGTCCAAACTTCTTCATTTTCAGCTTGTTATATGTACCAACTGGAAATCACTCCTTTTGCAAATGAACCATGACTTCATCCCCAACCTAAAATTCCTTATACCTCCTTTTCTCATCTACCTTAGCCTTATACTATGCATTCATCTTGGTAATATGCTTCCTCACCTCCTCATGGATGTTCTTCAAGTGTTTTGCAAAATCCTCAGCTTCAGTACTACTTATTTCTCCTTTATCTATCTTTCTCAATTCAGATGCATTTCTTGGACTACTTCCATATACAATCTGGAATGGTGATTTACTAGTGCTCCTGTTGATAGAATTATTGTATGCAAATTCTGCCTGTGGTAAAATCAAATCCCATCCTGTTGGCTTATCTCCAACCAAACATCTCAGCAAATTTCCCAAACTCCTATTCATAGCCTCTATCTGTCCATCAGTCTGTGGATGATGTGATGAACTGAACTTCAAATCTGTCTTCAACTTCTTCCACAATGTATGCCAGAAATATCCAACGAACTTAGTGTCTCTATCTGAAACTATAGTCTTTGGCAAACCATGTAGTCTCACTACTTCTCTGAAAAACAATTCTACTACATGAACAACATCATTAGTCTTCTTGCAAGGAATGAAATGTGCCATCTTCAAAAATCTGTCAACTACCACAAAAATTGAATCATGTCCCCGCTGTGTCCTTGGCAAACCAAGAACAAAGTCCATACTGATATCCTCCCAAGGCTTCTCTGGTATAGGTAATGGCTGATACAACCCTATATTTTGCTTCACTCCCTTTGCCATCTGACATACTCTGCAACTTTGTACAAAATTCTTGACATCTTGTTGCAACTGTGGCCAATAATAATTTTCACTAACCAAAGCAAGAGTTTTATCGCAGCCAAAATGTCTAGCCAATCCTTCGCTATGCTTCTCCTTGATTAGATTCTCCCTCATAGAACTTCATATAATGCACAACTGACTCCCTCTAAATAGCATATCATCTTGGATGATAAAATCCAGCCATTTCATCCTATCTAGAGTAACAGGTTATGTACAAGCCTTCCAAGCTTCACCAAAATCAAGATCCTCTAGATACAAATTCTTGAGTTCCTTGAACCCAACCACCTCAATCTGCATCCTTGTCAGCAATAGTTGCCTTCTGCTAAGAGCATCTGCAACCCTGTTAGACTTTCCACTTCTGTGTTTCAAAACAAATGTATAACTCTGCAAAAACTCCACCCATTTCAAATGCCTTTGATTCAACTTTCCTTGACTATTCAAATATTACAAAGCTTGATGATCAGTATACAAAACAAACTCCTTAGGAAGCAGATAATGTCTCCACTTCTTTAATGCCTGAACTATAGCATAAAATTCCTGATCATAAATAGAATACTTTCTCTTGGCATCATTTAACTTCTCACTGAAATAAGCAACAGGTTTACCTTCTTGGCTCATAACAACTCCTATTGCAGTACCACTAGCATCACAATCTACTTGAAACAACTTATTAAAATCTGGAAGTGCTAAAACAGGTTGTTCTATAACTTTTTGTTTCAACAATTGAAAACTCTTTTTTGCCCCATTAGTCCACTTAAACTCTTTTCTATCCCCTCTCATTGTTTCAGTCAAGGGTCCACAAATACTGCTAAAATTTTTGATAAAATTTCTATTAAAGCTAGCCAAACCATGAAAAGATCTTACCTCAGTAGCACTCCTTAGAGTAGGCCATTCAAGGATATCCTGCACCTTCTCTGGGTCCATTTTTAGACCTTCTGCTGAAACTACAAATCCCAAATACACTAACTCTTTCTTCACAAAACTGCACTTCTTCAAGTTAATCAATAATTTCTCATCTCTCAACTTCTCAAACACCATATGAATATGTGTCATATGTTCCTCCAATGTCTTGCTAAAAATCAAAATATCATCTAGGTAAACAATGACAAACTTACCCAAAAATTCTTTCAGAACCTCGTTCATGAGCTGCATGAAAGTGCTCGGTGCATTGGTTAGCCCAAAAGGCATGACTAACCACTCATACAGTCCTTCCTTTGTCTTGAAGGTAGTCTTCCATTCATCTCCTTCTCTGATCCGAATCTGGTGATATCCACTCTTCAGATCTATCTTTGAGAAATACACAGCTCCACTCAAACAGTCCATAATATCATCCATTCGTGGCAATGGAAACCTATACTTGATTGTAATCTTATTTATCTCTCTGGAATCTTTACACATCCTCCACTCTCCATTCTTCTTTGGTGCTAATACCACTAGTACAGCACAGGGACTCAGACTCTCTCGAATCAACCCCTTTTGCAATAACTCATGTACTTGTCTGTTCAACTCTTCACTTTCTGCTGGTGTCATTCTATGTGCTGCCTTGTTTGGCAAACTGGCTCCTGGAATCAAATCCATCTGATGACTGATCTTCCTTACCAGTGGTAATCCATCAAGTACATTATCAGATACAATATCCTGAAACTCATTCAACAAATCTGCAACCTCTACAGGTACATCCTCTACTTCTTTACCAACTTTTGGAATTAAAGAAAAACACACATGCTCATGCCTCATACCATCTAGGAATTTTCTTCCATGAACAAATGTTATTCTTGCATTACCACATACCTTTTCTTCAGTCTCCTTCAATGGCTTTAGCTTATGTCGCACTCCATCCTTTGTCAGGGAATAGGTATTTGCACGACCATCATGTATAACACATCTGTCAAACTGCCATGGTCTACCCAACAACATATGACATGCATCCATAGAGATGATATCACATAGTACCTCATCTTGGTACCCGCTGATCTTGAACTTTACCAGGCACTGTTCACTGACCATGACCTTGTGGTCATCCTGCACCTAGGCAATCTGATATGGATGTGGGTGTTTCTATCTCTTGAGCTTCAACTTTGTCACCATCTCTTCTGACACCAAATTTTCAGTGCTTCCACTATCGATAATCACATCACATAATTTACCCTCACATTTGCACCTAGTGCGAAACAGGCTCCTCCTTTGTTTAGGTTCATTCTCACCACTCAGCAAGACTTGTCTATTAATTAGCATTTCTCCTCTTTCAACATCTTCAAAATTTGATGATCTATCATCTTCATCTACATGTGCAACTCTAGCCTAGCCTTCATTTCTCCTGTCTATTCTGCCTTGGCACTGAGGACATTCAAATGCCCTATGACCTTCTTCTCCATAGTGAAAACATGTTCCATGGAAGCCTCCTCTTCCAGATCCTTATCCTCTTCCACTTCCTCTCTGATCTCTATTACTCTGATCCTGGAAATGATTGGAATTATTTCCTCTCTAATTCTAACTACTACTAGCCTCATCCTTCTTTTTTGGATCTTCATTTCAGCCACATATGACCGTCCACCAGATCTTCCACCACAACCTCTTCCATTTTGTCTACTCTCAAACTTCTTGTTCAGCTTTTCCTCTACTTTTAGGGCAAATTGGTATGCCTCCTCAATACTGTTCATTCGAACCAGATTCAACTCCTCCTGAATGCTTGGCCTTAACCCATTAAGGTATCAGGCAACTTTCTCCTTATCAACTTCTGCATGGCCATTTCTGATGAGGAGTCGATAGAACTCCTCTGTATACTCCTGAACAGATCTTCCTGCTTGCTTCAAACTTTGCATTTTCTTTAGTAGGTCAAGCTCATAATCAACAGGAATGAACTGTCACTTCAATTTATCCACCATCCGATCCCATCTTGTGATTTTATCTTTCCCTCTTCTATTTCGCTCCAATTGAATTTCTTGCCACTAGATCTTCGCATGACCTTTCAATCTGGCCTTTGCAAATTTGACCCTATCAGGATCCTCAACATCTTAATACTCAAAATATTCCTCACATTCATTGATCCAGTCGATCAATTCCTCTGGGTTAAGATTTCCAGGAAATGTAGGAACCTCAATCTTAGGTCTTTTCCCAATCTTGGAAATCGTCTGAAAAAGTCTTTCTTCCTCCGGGTTCACAATTTCAACTTCTCCTTCTTGATATTCTTCTTCGGCTTCATCCTCGCTTTTGTCTCTGACATTAAGATTCATTCCTCTGTGAATCTCTTCTTACAATGCTCGCACTTGTCTCTGCAGCTCTCTAACCTTAGGTGTCACAGTACCAACTCTTCCACCACGTTCTCTTCGTGGAGGCATTTTTCGCGATGCGCACAAAAACCCTAGCCACAGTCCTAGTGCAAACTGCCTCACAGTCGGTGATCTATTTACACACTCAAGAACTCCTGCTCTGATACTACTTGATGAAGGGTGCTCCCCTTAATACCACAAACACATAATAGAAATAGAGAAACAACAACAATAATATGCAAGAATAGAAAATTGGCTTCTTATTATCTCCACAAATGTGGAATTACAAACTTTCAGAATTACAATATGCAAAGCCACATGGCATTCCCTTACAATATTCTATAGGACAAAGCCTCAAATCAATACCTAGATCTACTACCCAAAACTGCCCTAGACAACACTACGGGCCTTCTTTATATAAGCAATTTCCACCACCCGAGAAGGTTCTAGAAATTTAGCCCTAAGGGCCGACCAAGCTTAGAATTATTTTATTTTTTTAATTTATTACATCAAAGTCAGCTCAAAATAACTTTTGAAACCTGAACAAAAATTTTGAAGGAAAATTATTTTTCACCATTTCAGGTGACCCAACTTCCAGAGACCATAAGTCATCACCAATTGACCCGATTGACTATTATAACCCCATTTCAGAAATGCCACGAAGAGCTCTACAGGCTTGACCCACACAAGCACCTGTCACCCAAATTTTTGACCTCATCTGGGGCCTCTAAAGCCTTCAAAACTAAGTTCAAAGTTTCTCTACCCTGCTGCCAATACCAAAAATCTTCAATATCTTCAAAACTAGACCTGATCTAGCCATGAAACTTTACTGGCAGGCTGATATGACTGAGATGAACCTCCACATGTAGAGATCAAAAAATTCTAAGATTTATGACCAACTTACTAAAAATAGCAAGTTTCCATAAATAGCAGCTCTGCACAAGGTAGCCCTTATTGAATACAAAAACATAGATATTTTTGGGTGATGCAAGATTGCCCTTACACCCAGGATGCTCCTGCATCAAAAATTAAAGATTGGAAGTTACTTTGATGAAGTTCTGTGTGATATTATGCCTATAGATTGTTGTCATATTCTGTTGGGTAGACCTTGGTAGTATGATAGATATGTTGTGCATGATGGTAGATTGAATCAATATACTCTTTGGGTAAATGGGAGAAAACAAACATTGTTGCCTTTGATTGAGGTTCTAGATGAGATAAACTATAATACTATGAAAATTTGCATGGTTAATGGAAAACAATTTGAAAAGGATATGAAGAAGAACCAAGTTTGTTTTTCTATAATTCCTAAGAGCTCGAGTTGTGGTCACTAGTAGAATTAGCACCTATTTTTGATGAAACAATGGTCAAATTTTCTACCAAGATTTGTCAAATGATCTACAAATGGTCTTGTCGCTATTTTTCTAGTTGAAATTTTGACACATTGTTGTTAAGGTAAAATGTTCTATGAAAATCTTGGTTGAAATTGACATCTACAATTGGCAAGTTTATTCATTGAACTTGTGACCAATGTCGGTCAAAATATTTGGCCCATCCAACCAGGATGCCAAACCCACAATGCTAAATTTTGACATAGAATGGTCGATATGTAGACCAGTCTTGGTGAGGGTTTTGACCAAAGTTATTCAAAATTTTGAGCAATATGGAATGTTAAAAAAAACACATGAAGATAAATATCCAGAGTAATCACCAACAACATCCTGGTCGGTGATTAGTCTAGATATTTATCTTCAAGTGTTACTTTGCATTAATATATATGGTTGCACGTATTTTGTTATGTTACTTTACTATTAGCATAATGGTTTATTATGAACTTATTGGACACTGGTTACTAGCTGTTAAATGAGGCAACTGCAAACATTTTAATAGATTTTCATAATTAAATAATGAAATTTGCATATACTAGTGTTCTTCGTATTCAAAAATACATTAAATGATTTATTATTGTAAGCCCCCTCTGACTTACGCATCTAGAAAATGAAACTACAACATATTGGGATTGACAAAAACCTTATAAAACAATAGTAGCTAAGAAGGATTGCTTGCTAACAACTACTGAATACAGGGTCCTCCAACCATTGCCATCATGATAACATTCAACCTACACTCACAAAAACTAAAAAGTAAATCACAAACCTCATAGTTTTTCTTCCTCATCTTCTCAAGGATTGGAGAATTCTCAAGTTGCTCCTTATTAGTACCAGTAATGTAGTAAATATCTTTCTGGTCCTTCTTCATTCTTGATATGTACTGGTTGAGTGATGTAAGTTTATCACTAGATTTTGTGCTATTAAAATAGACAGAGAATACCAGTATAAATAAGTAGCATGAAAATTTTAATCATTGGAAATATAGAGTAACAACTTAGTAAGGTACTCATCCACAATAAAGAAAAAAAATCATATGCTTTCAAAATGGGTAGTAGCAGTCACCTTTCAAATCTCAGAAGCTTTGCAAGCCTATTTCTATTTGATGCATCCTCGATTATACCTAACTTGATAGATTTTCCAAACTCATTCCATAATTTGGTGTACTTTCCCTTTTTCTACGAGTCTATTTCTAAGTCAGCATCTGCATTAAATATATCCTTTAGTACATCAGCATTCAATGACTGCCTAGATAGAGCAGTTCAATGACTATAATAAGTGTATTTCCACCTATTGCCCAAGCCTATAGAAATGTGAAATTGTGAATAATTGAATATGTCTTTACCTGATTTCAAATGATGTGTCTATCTATCCATATGCTTGTAGTTTTTACCAAATTGTTGCTATTACTAGGGAAAGCTATCATCTAAAGTTGACAATCTAATAGTAATACTACAAATCATTTTGTCCAAGTATGAGTGCTAACATTATTAAAAACCAAAAAAATAGGATTGTTAAATGATTTAGTATTCAAAACATTATGGCTTAAAATCCTTCTGATGTCTTATCCATGCTCTTCGAGTCTATTGTTAAAAACCCTTTTATTATCATCCTAGCAGACACATTCACAATATTCTAAAAATAGACTAACCAAACTTTAAAGTTGCAGTTCACAAACCTTTGAAAGTGAATGGTAGAAGTTGGAATATTCTTCATTAGTGACCTCCTTTGGATTCTGAAGCTAGACTACCTTGACATCATTTAGAAGCTCCCACTCATGTGTCATTTCCTTAACAGTTTTGGCCTTTGACTCTGGATGTAAGTGGTATAGGCAATAAAGAAGCATAAGAGTAGTATAAAAATTCCCTATTTTCCACACCATCTGATGCTAAAAAAACTAACTAAAAAAGAACCGTAAATTACCTATGGATGTGTCTTTCCCATATATGTAATTTCTATAATAATGTTTGAATATGTAGTATATAACTCTTATTGATATGTTGATGTGGAGTTTGTTTCTCAATGTAATGATATAGATATCTCTATATGAGTAGGTACTGATCTCGTAATTTCTTATCAAATTTTATCTTATGAAATGTGTAATGCCCCACCACGGAACCTAGTATAACTTAACCTAAATAGGTAACTAAGTTTGCAAAATAATTTTTTTTATGTTTTAACAAACAACAACATCAAAGTTTTACAATGCAGAAGCAGTACAATGAAATAATCAACTCACATAGGTTACAACTCTCTAGGATTCCTTGACAAAGATTACATAAATATTAATTAATTAATTTAGATTAGATACAATTACAAAACTCATATAAAAAAATGAAAGATAAATGCAACATCACATATAAGATATCATAGATACAACTAGTACCATAAGGTATCCATAATAACCTATATCCACTGCACATGTCACAGGGTATGTAATACAATAATCCAAGATAAAGTACAACATGATATCCCTAAATAACTGATATAATGATACAAGAACACATCTCCACCAAAGAAGAACAAGAATAATCATCTACCAAAGGGATCATCCAACACTGGTACATGAACGTCAAAATCTCAAATGGTAAAAGAATCCCTACCACCCAACCTCATGAACCTAAATGGTCCACTCCCACTGTGCTGAGGAGATAACAACAGATCCCACTCAGATAAAAAATGTCAACAAAACAAGCAAAGGAAGAGATCCTAAAATCTCTCTAACATCAGGTGTACAAAATATAACAAGGTAAGAATCACTAATCCAGAGGCAACTGACACATGTAGGATAACTAGACTATGCATAGGAAGGTGTCATCATGTACGTCTAACCCTTGAGTCTCATCTCGGTAATCACTTTGGATCCTAACACTCAAGTGACCATACATGATATCAATGACCTCTCGTATAGACGAAGCCATTAACTATGCTAGACACACACCTCTCAAAGGAAGCATGCATCATCTCATCCTCCATCTTATTCTATACTAGCACTCAAGCATGGGTGAGAAACCATATCTTATTAAGTTCATTTTAATACCCCCCATTGACATTAATTATCACTTGATTAAGAATACTTACAATAAGTGATCCTAGCAGCCACTTTCGGGCCCTGACGCTTATTACAAGCCACCCCCTACTACACATATAGGGAAACTACCCTAGGCTCAAAGATGCCACATAACATCACAAGATAATAAAAATGTCCCTCAGGACTGTTCCACAAAACAACAGGAACAAGCTATAGGTCTCTAACCATCGCAACACAAAACACTCTCCAAGCATCCACAATAAAAACACTCCCGATCCCATGGATAGGACATAAAAAGTCAACATCATATTCCCCTATATAGAATATGTAGAAAAAATCAATCATACAAAGCATTATAGAAGAGAATCATAGAGCAAAGATCACATGAGGTTGGGTCAAAACAATCAAATTCAATAGGGTATACAAGACAAACAACCATGATAACCAAAACATCCAAATCCCGCCTCTAGAAATAACCCACTGGTTGACAATCTAACCCCTTAATACACCACATAGGGTAAAAAGATCAATAAAAAATTAATAAAATATACTAATCTCATCCACATTGACTCAAATCAAAATGACATCTACAAGTAGAAAAATTAACTAAACCAAACAATCAGATAACATTAACTTGCATGGCTAAACACCCATATTGCAATTTGCACAAAATTATCTCCTGAGTGTAAAATAAACCCTTTAAAATACTCTAAAAGAGAAATTATGCAAAAATCACTAATATCTAATTACTCTATACAAATAAATTAGTTGTATAATAACTGTAAATAAACTATATTACTCTACTTATATTTTATAATTAAATATAAAATATAAACTAACCATCCATAAAATCTCATGCATGCATCAATGGTCTAATAAATAAATTAAACCCAAAGTTTATAAAGAAAACAACTTTACTATAAACTTCTAATTGATATTCAAAAGATAATAAAATATTAAAATAACATATTTTAAATTTACATCTTAACACAAATTATACTCAAATTACTTCAAAATAACATTTAATGAATTGAACTAAAATTAAATTAAACTAATTTAATATATAAATTAATTTAATAAAAAAATGATATTAACAAATATTAAATTAAACTAATTTATTTAATAATAATAAAAAAATAATTAAAAATCAAATTTGTTTTAAATAAATAAAAGGAAGACCTTTTAAAAAAGGTGTTGCACTATACCGTGTGATAGCACCCACAGGGTACTGCCACACGACAACCCGCATGGGGACTGACATGTGACAGTACTCCTAGGTACTGCCGCATGACAACCCCCTTAGCATGGACTGTTGTGAGAGAGTACCCTTGGGTACTACCGCATGAAAGCCCTTCGGTGCCATGAGGGGTTTAAAGCCCCTCCAAACCTTTCACAATTTATATATATATATATATATATATATATATATATATATATATATATATATATATATATATATATATATATATATATATATATATATATATATATATATATATATATATATATATATATATATATATATATATATATATATATATATATATATTTAAAATTTTCGTTTAAAATTTATTTCTAAAATACACCCAATTTAATAATATATAAATATCTTATTTTATAAAAATAATAATTAAATCATTAAAAATATTACACAAGAAATAAATTTAAATAAACTTTATTTACTTTTATCAAAAGATTTATATTTTAAATTTATTAATGCTTGATACTTCAAGATCGAAATTCATGTTATCTACAACATCTAATTGGGAAAATTCCACACCTAGGGTTTTGAATAAAAAATTCTTTCACAAAAATTCTAACATCAATTCAACCATAAACCCTAATTAATAATAATTTAAACATAATTTCACAAAACTCAAACCTTAACAAATCTATTGTAGAATTCGAAAACAAAGACCATACGCAACCTAGATTCTCATGCAATCAATTTTAGAATATAGATGAGAGAGAGAGAGAGAGAGAGAAGTACATAGAGCATAGATCCAGATAGGCACACAACCAAGCACGAAGAAGACATTTTTTTTATTTTATAAAATTCACAAAACATAATCATAAGGAAAATTCAAACCCTAGCTCATAACCAAAGGAAACATTTGAATGAAGACCAGATTTGAAGACCAATCCCAAAAACGTCCAAGCTCCCAGTATTGAATGCTCCACCAAAATCCTTCAACCTGCCTGCCAAATTTCTCAACGTGTGTCTTCAAAATCCAATCCTTGCCCCCAAAATCTCTCCAAAACCTGTCTCTCCAAATAATGGTCAAATCTCCTACATGTAGGAATTCCCATTCCACATGCTAGGGTTTGGAACTCAACTCTCCAAAAGGGCTTGCATGAATTTAGACTTTGATTTGCAGTTCAATTTTAGTTGAACTCAAGTCTATTTTTACTTTGCCTTTTGTTGAAAATACTTTAACCAAACTTTAACTAATACCATTAATTTAATTTAAAAAATTATTGATTGTGCAACTTTAATGCATTCAATAATTTAAAAATAAAATATTTAGTCTAACATAATTTTCACATGCTAAATTAATAAATATATTTCAATTGATCACAAGTTAGATTTACAATTAAATAATTCTAAGGTGAAGATATTTAATTAATTCTCATTAATTATATACTTCTACCACATAATAAACTAACTTAAGATTTTCATTTTATTAATTTTTAATTAATTAAATAATCTCTCATAGCTAGAAATAGCAAAGATTCAATTTATTTAAAATTGCACCATTTAATCAAATAAAATAATCTAAAAATAGAAAACATGCCGACCACCAAAATCAAAAGCATCACAAGGACCTAAGGACCCACATTCATATGCAAGAACAAGGATATAAACTCACATCAACTAGATGAGTTTAGAAAGGGTAGGAATAACATAATCTTGTCCACTATTTCAGGATGATAATATGGCTTAGGTTAGGATTTGGAACTGTGTTATCTCTCCTCTCTTACCATTTGAGATATTGTGATAGGGCATGCTCATCCTAATAATTCAGGGAAGCCAATGCCCAGTACCTACAAACTGGCATACAAAACCCGCATGTACATACATATAAATATATAGCAGCCAATGGTGGGGATTGGCTGATCGTATGGATCTCACAAGCAAGTAACTTCAACTCCATCCCTCAACCACATCAGGCACATCAAACATAAATATAAAACAAACACATCAATCATACACATGCAAGTATGGGATCAGTAAAATCATAAGCATCAATGATTTCCTAAGATATATATATTCATCCTAAAATAAGCATAACATATATAAAATTAGACTATGGGAGGGGTACTACAAAATGATGATGATTTTTCCAATGAATTTAATATTTTTGAGTATCTCATGATTCCTAAGAATGTGTTGGTGCAGGCTGGTATTGTGTTTGTAAAAGGGGATATGAATCTTCAACAAAAACTAAAAAGACTTTGCATCTAAGTAGTAATTGATCATCTAATTCCCAAGTAATCTCCTTATGTACAATGAAATCACTGACTATGTGAGAGCTCCTAACATAGTTGTTGACTATATCTATGTAACCGATGTTTGGTCATCCCGATGGCTACTTGATTGTACCAAATTAAACATTCTCGTATGGAGTTATTACTCCATAATGTCAAGTGTTTATTCACATCCTTCTAGCACTGATTTTAACATGTTCTATAGCTAATGATTATGCATTCATTTTATAACATAAGATGGAAGTATTGTTTGATTAAACAACTCAACTCCATGCATTGGACATATGATCTTGTTTTTTTTTTTGATGATTGAGGGCAATGATTTCAGAAGTATATGGATTGTTTTTTTTTCAGATGCCCCTTAACTGAGTGATTAAGAATGTCATTATATATCTTATGGGTAGATTGGGAAGTCATGTGGGGAAAGACACATCTGCAAATCATTTTCTATTTGGGGATTGATGAAGCATCAGACTTGGAGCTTGGTCAGGATGATCTATTGCCGTGTGATCTACAAAACATTATCGCTGCAGATCTTGATTCATCCCCGAGGGATAGAATAGGATAGATTTAGACATTTGATGACACTAGTAGTGGGGGATGGGATGTTGGTTAGTGCGCATGCTCATTGCAGATATTTCTCACATGGCTCTTTTGATGGTCTTTGTCACATGGCCCTTGTTGGACACCCAATCCTTTGTAACATTCAGTCAAGTACAAAGAGTTATCTTTTAGCATAGAGACACCACTGGTGAGCTAGATTTGTTTTATAAATGGCCTCCATGGAACTCATTTTCATCTTAAAGTCAATGGTGAATCATTTGGGCATCAGTTATCATTATGTTAAAGTGGAGGCAATAATGGAATCACCAGAGGAACATATTCAAAGGATTTTCTATCGGGCCAACGAGCAGGAACTAATGACTATGGTGATGATCCTAGGAGTAGAATATTGGGCAGGAGAACATGTTCATGATAGGAGGCTGATTGTAGATCTCTTCCAACCCATCATTTAGGTCCTTGGCCATTCGCTACCCACAGTTGGCATGGTGTGCAGGATGGTGGCAGATGACTTGTATTTACAGGTGGTCGTTGTGATGGACAAAATTGAAATGAAGCTATCAGACAGTTGTTTTCTGGGTCACTTCTCTCTTGAGGCAGAAGGTAAGAAAATATTAATGAAGAAGGCTTGGGAAACCTTCAAGACAAGCATCATAAAGGAGTATGATTTGGCCAAATTTGAGGTTTTTGTTCAAGCAAATGGGAACCTCTTTCCAGACAAAGTAGGATCTAGGATGATGTCAATTGGAAATGGGATCATGTATTTGTATCACTGACCCTTGCTGGTTGCTCAAATATGGAGTTGCATGTCCATATCTGTTTGTAATTTCATTTTTTTGCAATATAACGGGTACTACCCCCTAGGCAGAGCTTGCTTTAAGAATTGTTTGTATACCCATTTCAATTTCTTCTTTTAATTTTGCAACCTTTGATTTACTGCTCCATTTCTTAGGAAAAGGTTTAGAATAATTATATGAGGATATTTTCTAGGATAAAGATAGAGTTTGGGAATAATTAAAATCTAAATCTTGGTATCCATTACCCTCAATATCATGTTGATCAAAATCTTGAATAAGCTTAGATTTTACATTATTACATTGTGATGTGGGTATTTCTTGAGCATTGCATATTAATACATCCTTTTAACATTATATTAATAACTATTTGACTTGTAAATATTCTTTGATCCCTATTTTTCTAATATAACTTGGGAAATGAAATTGTGGACCTTTGCACAAAACAAGTGAGGAAACTAGTAGATAATTGTACAAGTTTACAAGGGTTATTGGTATTCAATATTGTCAGTGGGGGAATAGGATCTAGGTTGAGTTCATTTCTTCTTGGATGGATTTTTGTTGAATATGGAAAAAATTAAATCTTGCATTTATCATTTATTTATCCCAAAGGTAAACTATGACCAATGCTAGAGAATTAATTAATTTGGGTATCTTTTGAGCACCCTGTAAGAATTAATAATGCTGATTTTGATACATAAATAAATGGATAATGTCTCATTTAATTAGTTTACTCTTGTCCAACTTTATAATGGAAGACCTCTTGGTCTTATTTCCTTGAAATTTTAGTGAGGATTCTCTCAAGAACAACAAAAAAAGAAAGAATAGAAAGTATTTACCTAAATGCCAACACCAATGATAATACCCATGAGGAAGTTAGGCACAACACTAGCTATGGCCATCATAAGACTTTCCACCACTGTAACACTTGCATATAGGCACAGCACAAAAAAGGCATAATGACTGAAACCAAGATATAGCCTGACCATGTAATAACAAACTGTCCCTGATATTATTGAGATCATAAGCAAATAGAGCATCCCTAATAGAGTATTTCCCACCACAAAAGCCACAACCCCATAATGTCCATTCATCCTTTCTCACTGAAATAACTACCTTACACAATGCAAATAATAATTTCATTTAGAATCATGAAATTTTCAAAGTCCATAATGATCTAGATGAAATACCTACATCATATAATAAAAATAATAATTCATTAGAATCATGAAATTTTCTCAGGTAAATTAAGTTACCTTCATATCTTCAACAAAAGATGGGAAGCCTCCAATAGACATGAAAGTAACAAAGCCAAAAATGAAGGAAGCACTAGCTCCTCTGGCCTGAACATATATTGTACAACATGTTTAAGTCAAAAATTTGAGCAGCACAAAACTTATGTCAATGAAAATTTCAAGGGTGACATGATAATGCAATCTTACTAGTATGGAATTATAGAATGTACCAACATTCAAGTAGATGGTTCCTATACAAATCATGAGAAAAATGTAGATGACAATGTGAGGCCCACCTTAGTCCCACATAGTGATCCTTATTTATAGACCTTGCTTGTCATTTTGATTATGTTATTGAGATACTTGGACTCATTCGATTTACTTTTATGTTATGATGGACATGTTAGACTATACATTTTGTTGACTCTGTATGTGGATCCATGATTAGTGGATTTGGATTTGATCATGATAGACTTTATTATTATCTTCATGTTATGAGGACTTAATGATTATCTTATGATGATGATAGATTATGGATGATCTTGATTTCATTTGAATTATGCTATTGAATTACAAATTGAATTATGCAAATTAAATTATGAATTATATATGCAATTGAAGTATGAATTGAGTTATGCAAATTGAATTTATTTGATGTCATTATTGAATCCTATATGATTACGTGCAGATAATTAAATTATGACATTTCATTCTATGTGATTGAATGTTCAATTGAATTGTGTTAGATCATTACTTTTTGTATGATTCCTTGTATGCAATTGAGTTAAGATTAATGTGTGGATATTACATCTTGTATGTTTATATATGATGGTTTTCTTCCTTGAATTACTGATGCTGCATTTAGGTTTTGTAGGTGGAAGGACCATGGAAACATTTGGGGAAACCACATTGAATGCTTGTGCTATTAGTAAAGCCAAGGCCCCATCTATTGAAGAGACCAGGGCCTTGTTGTGAAGTGTTTTATTTTGTAACCGTAATGTGAATGTATGTGTAGGATTGTTAAGTGTTGTAATATGTTGGACGTACCTTAATTGTGATGTTAATTATGTGAGTGTCACTTGACACTAGAGTTATTTGTTAACTAAGGTATGTCATGTGATTAGAGTGCAAAAGAAAGTCCTAGAAGCTTCCTAGAGGGGGGTATTCTAAGTGCATCCTCTTGTCTTAGGACCCCTAAGTGAAGTCATACCTTACATTTTCGTGCATTAACTAAACCATGGTTTTTGGAGGGTTAAATGGGACCCTAGGGGGTAGTTTCATGCATTTTTAGGTATCCCATTCCTTGTAACCATAGGCTAGGAGTAATTTTAGCATGGGAGAAGCCATATTTTGACCTTTTGTCCCCTCAAATAGTGCCCATTTAATCTTGAACGAAATTGAAACTTGCATGATGGACCCAGTAGTACTTCCTAGGACCATCTTAATGAGGGTTGTGGAGAGTTGGTTTGGGGTTGTTCACCCACTCTCTACCTTTAGAGACCACTAAACTTAGAGTAGGAGAAAGCTAGGGATAGAAGAAGGAGAAGGCTCAAAACTTCATCATTTTGCATTGGATCATAGGTTGGAGGATCTTGCTCTTCATCTCTCTCATTTTTTTGTAGATGAATCTTGTAGTTGTAATTTTTGTTAAGAGTTTTAGCTCCCCATGGTTGGTCATGGTGAGAGCATGAAATGGCATTTGTATTTTCTTTTGTGATGGTTTTTTGGGTTGTTTACTCTTGGCTCAATCACCCTTGGGAAGGGAGAGCAACCAAGAGGGGGTGTGGAGATGGAGGAAACATTATGTGTAGAGTTTCCTCCATGTGTGGGGAAGGATAAGCTTGGGTGTGTTGTCCCCAAGTAGCCTTTGCATTTGAAGCCCAAGGGGTATTTTTGGGGTTATAAGGAGGGATTTGGCCTTGTGTGCCATTGATATGTGATACGTTGTTATGGAGGTCCATGTGTGGCCTTGACATTGTTTATTGTGGTCCATGTGTGGCCTTATTATAGCATTGGCTTCTCCATGTGTTTCCCATTCACACCCTATTAAAGGATCGGATTTGATCCTATGTTTTATCCTTGAGGGAATTTGGGATCTGTTTGTTTGATTTCATGTGAGTGCTTGAGTTTGTGTATGTATCCTATTCTTTGTGGTTTCCCCAAGCTTGGGGGTGGCCTCATGAGAGGCCTAGGATGGGAGGTGAGCATCTCATGGTCGTTTCCCTTTTGCCTTGTATATATTTGCAGATTTGTGGAAGCTCAAAGAGGAGCTATCATGGAGGTTTTCATCCTTTGGATGGTTGAGAGAAGACATCCTTCTTATTCCATTGTGGATCATTCTTTGTATTTAGATTTCATTTGATGTAAAAGAGAATGTAATGCCTTCCATTTGGAGCTATTGTGAAGATGGAATGGATGAGGGACTGTTATTATCTTGATCTTTCATTGTGTGGAATTATTCATTGCAATGCTTGTTAAAACTAGAATGTTGTAAACTTTATTGATGTATTTGTAAATGAGTTGAAATGGATTTCTTAATGTTAAGATGAATTCTTGCAAAAATGATAAAAGATCTCTCTCTCTCTCTCTCACGATAATTGAAAAATAATCTCTCTTTGCAAATGAGTTATCTACAATGATAGATTAAATAATGTAACAATTTCTTTATGCTTCCATATTTGGATTGATATATGAATATCATAATATCATATATGATGAACTAAATGTATATATCATTGAAAATAATCTCTGATTGAATCATATCATACTTCTAGATTGTATGAAATTGTAACGAAGTGACTATGATCAAATGAGCATGTTAGCTTCAAAGTTGAATCCAAATTAGTTGATCAATTAAACTATAATAACCCATGTAGTTAACAATCCTATTATATGACCATTGGGATCTTAATGTTTAAAGGAAACAATTGAACTATGTTGATATATTTATTCATCATACCAAGGAGGAAGTATTACAAAATCAAATAGTAGTGCAAATGAAAATAGCACTCTCCAAATTTTTTTAGAGAGCAAAAAAGCTCTCTGGATTTTGTATGGGATAAAAATCCCATACAAAACCTTACCACAGTCAATAAAATATAATATTATCTCCCACCCTTATTTCATAAAACTAATAAAATATAAACATTTAAAATATTACCCCCTCACCTCCTTATTTCAACCCACTAAAGTTGGCGCATGGGAATGATGTCAAGTCCTAAAAGTTATTGAGCCTTTCCATCGGTCAACAAAATGGTACCCTTTACTGTCATCTCAACATGGGTGCATGGTATGAAGGAACCTACTTGGCTTTAATGTTTATGTCAGCATTCTTTTAATGCTTATTTCTCCCTCCTTGAGAAATGGCACAAGTTTTGGTGAAAAGGGAGTCTTAGATTTTGGATAAAGTGGGTGGAGGGCCCAAGACACTTTATGATATGTGTCATAAACTTGCAGCCCTTTAATTCTCCTTGTCATGTGTAGGTTTTGGAAGACTTGTGCTTCCCCACTAGATGGCGCATGATAGGACTTGGTACTTCCTCATGCCATGTGGAAAGTTAGCTAGTTAGTAGAGTAGGTTAGTAAGTTAGTTAGGAAGTAGAGTAGGTTAGTAAGTTAGTTTAGGATGTTATTAAGTTATGTTAATTTGAGGTTAGAGTCTTGTCTTTTTTATTATATCAGTTTGTTAATATATTTAGCATTGAATTAAATATGTATTTTGAAAATTAAAAGTCTAGTTTTAGTTATAGTTAGTTAGTATGATAGTATTGTTATTAACTAGGCATAGTTAATAACTAAAGATGGTGGTTATTAATCAATGTTGTAATGAAAAATTTTGTATTCATTTATTTCACATGCTATTGAATAAAGCATGTTTATAATATTAATTGTTATAGTATAAGTATATAAACTAGTTAATAAATATATTAATTATTTAATATAGTATAATTATCAATTAACTCCACATATGGTTTTTATTTATAAACCTTGATTATATTTATCCTTAACTAAAGTTACCAATAAAACTATTAATTGGTTAAACCGTACATTGATTTATTGGTACGTTGTAATTATAAATTGAATTTGTATTTAATCATTTGAAAATGTCAACGTAAACTTTTATCCAATACAATCTTTTGTTGGCAATGTTTACCATCGAAATCAGATTGGCCTCGACAGGAACATATTTAGAAAATGGTTAACCTGATAATAGGATAACATCAACGTTCAATCCCTCTTAGTTCACCCTATAGACCTTTTTGATCAATGATCGATGATATTGATCGAAGAGATGATCAACAACCTTCTACGATTATATCGATATCATCTAGCACCTTTTGGTATCAACATTTTTGAGGTTGATCACCTGAGAATTTTGTGACCTCATCATTGTATTTCATTTTTTCCGCATCATGATCGTGGCAAACTTATTCACTTTTAACCTTTTAAAATAAAAAATTTTGGTTGTGTTTTGTCCTGAAATTTTGGGCATTACAGACAAGCCTGAGCTAATAATACCCAATGTCTCTGCTCATATTGACAAATGACCTACACATTGAAATGTATAACACTACATCAAGAAACTAGCTTGGTTTCCCCTGAATCCAACACTGTTCCTCTCTACAAATCAACACCTCAAATTAGAAAAATGCTTCTACAAATTCATTGCCTTTAATATATCAGCATACAAACATTATATCCCATGACATTTCATGTTTCATTTTAGGCATTATGTCAGACAACTCACTGCCATGTCCATAATTTGACCATTCTGTACATATTGCAATCACCTTCTCTATCTTGGAGACTGGAAGGTGAAGCCCGCCACTTGTAAGACCTTATCATTGCACTTAACCTAATAAATATGGATACAAGTGATCACAATCGGGATGCTTTCTTCTTTAAATGTAACAATTCCACTGAATGAGACAGAGGAAGAAGAGGTGCAATCGTTGAAATAAACATGAAGAGATGAGTGATTTTTTGTACAATGCGGATGAATATTGCTTGCAATAGATGTAATGTGAGAATGACAAGAGATGTTCTCTTTTATTGGGATAAAATTCTATAGCAAGCTTAACACCATGCAAAGCCATCATCTGCCACATGTCCCATGTACATGACATGTGGAAGTATTGACAAGCTAGGTGGATTGTTTATGAATTCTACGTGAAAATTACATATTGTTAACATATATTACTACTTTGTGTGAGGAAATTGGACTCCAAAGGAACTTATTTAACAATTCACCTACTCAAAAACACAAACCAATGAAATAATCTAGATTAGGCCAAGAGAGGTTGAAGCATTCAAGAAGAGAATACTTAGACAAAATGAAGCCAAATCATGCTAGACAAGTTGACTATTGGCCCTTCCAGTTTGTTGTTTGATAGTTTCCTGACAATGACACATTCAAAATGCACTTATGAGAAAATACCTAGAATGAATGACATTGATTAAATAATGAAGGTATGTTAGTTTGAGCTTCACTTGGTTTCAAGAATACTTTAATATTCTCTACTTAACAAGGCCAACCATGTGAAGGTGGAAGCTCATCTGGCCTCACACCCCCCCCCTCCCCCCCCAACATCAATCTAAATTCCCCATTAACATCTAATTACATATTTCATTCATCCATTTATGAACTATAACATTCAATCAATACAATCACATAACATTCATTAATATGATATAACATTAATTAATACACAACACTTATCAAGAATTCATTAACACATAAAAATATTCATTAACATGACATAAAATTCAATATTAATATGCAACATTCATAGATAATTACTTAAAACAATGTTCTTTCATTATCTAACAAAGTTAATTAAACAAGTTTTTATCAAAGAGCATTTTTAAGAAATCATTTCTTTTTTGGGTTTTTCTTAAGGCAAAGGTTGAGAGGAGCATCAATATATTCTTCCTCCTCTTGTGGTTGTGATCTCAAATTATGATGCTTCCTCATGTCTTGAGGAGCACGAGGCTGCTGCACTAAAGGGGGGTCTACTGCAATAATAAGTAAATGGGTTAAATTTGCATACTTTTTTTTACTGTTACATGTATTTCATTAACCAGTAGAACATAACATGAATTTTTCTTTACCTGACAATGTCACATCATGTACAATAACATTTTGATCTGGCAACACCTCAACATGCTCAACATGCTCTAAAATATTCAAAAAAAGGTTACACAGCCAATTGCAATTAAAGATGTTAAATTCCATTAATAATTACGTAATTTATTTCCAATAGAAAATTAATACGTCCACCACTGTGATGCACATCATGGCCTTCATCACACCCAGGTTCTGTGATAGGATTTGAAGGCTCCAGTGAAATGTCATGCACATTGTTATCATGAAATAGTCAATTTATGTTCAAAATTAACTATTCAATTTGATTTACTTTCCATTTGACCAATTTACCCATGTCTCATTTGGTGTAGTAGATTCTTCATTATGGCTTTTAGATTCTTGGCGTACGCATGCATCCATGACTTTATAGCCTTCCTTCAAGGCTATTCTTTTGTCTTCAGCTATTCTTTTGTCTTCATCTGTTGGCTCTACATTGAATTATGTGCCGTATATTTTTTTGTTTAATATCGTCAGTTTTGCCTATATGATTTGATTAAAAAAAATTGTTTGCAACCTTATATATAAAAATTTGATATGAAATTCCAATGCTCCTACTTACAAGTCGAGAGTGAAGCCAAGTTTGTGTTGGCCAACCATTTTTAATCTCGCTTTTGTATCTTTTGATGTGTCTTGCAGTCTATGAAAAGTTTGAAACATGTTAGATTATATATTTACAAAGATCACTAATTAGTGCATGATTACATTCTACTTAATACTATCATGACATACCTTCTTTTGTCATCTTCTGGTTGAATTCCTCTACCCTTTAGCCTTTTCTCTTTTGCATCTTCCATTATTTTATTCCACTCCATCGGTGGAATGATAGGAGGATGCTCGTACTTTGGGTTATCCTTTAGAGCCCTTCTATATTGGTCTCTCATAGTCTTTATATGTTTGGATGCTTTTTTAAGAATTAGGGTTCTATCAAAAGTTTTATTTCCAAAGAGGTCCTCTAAAGATTTAATGAGCTGATTTTTTAAGTCAGCATCTTGTTCATTCCACGTTTTTTGAAAAAACAAAATTGTTAGATATCATAACTTTAATATAGTACAATAAATGGAAGATAAGAAAAATATTATACCAGTATTATGAAGCTACATACCTTTTACGTATGGTGGACCCAAATAGCTTCAATGTCATTTCAAAAAGAGTATCATAAAAAACATCATTTCCTACAAAAACATCATGGGATTATCAGTCCAAAAATGAGTTATGTATAAGTAAACTACAATTACACTATAAATAATAACAATTTTAAAGCACTTGGAGGCTTTGGTACTTTTAACGGAAACATATTTTTATTTTTCAACAACAATGACCCTGCAAATGAACTAGTACTAGTAACATGGGCTGATCTAGGAAATGGTTGAGCTTCACTAGTATTGGTCTCTGTTCTTGTACTAGGTGTAGGTGTATCTATTAGTGCACAATCTAGGTCCATGTGTATAAAATTCACATAAGAAAAATAACCAATGCATGATTAGCACATAGCAAAATATAGAAAAATAAGGTTTTACCAGTTGTAGCTAGTATAGAGGAAGATTTTTGCAAGCTCCTTGTTGCAGACAATGCGGTCGACAATATTGGATTGTTGATTGAAGGAGGCATCTACACTTCATCATGAGCTGAAGAATACATTATTAGAAAATAAATTTGCAATGGATAAAGATTAAATGGGGTACTAGAAGCATCCCAAACATAAGTTGAGTCAATAATGCATACAAAGGTTAAATAAATGGTTAAAAGTTTAAGGATTATTTACATGAAGGTTGTGTGCTACAACCCTCACCATATTGACCATGTTTCATTGGTGTCAAAAAATCTTGTAAGAAGAACACATCATATTTTAGATCATGATCCATAAGATAGTATAAAATATAAACATCTATTGAACTTTAATTATTGCTTAAGATTAATTACTTCTTACATTCATACAATTGATTCTACGTATCAATTCATCTTTGAGTGCCTTTGTCTCCTTAGTTTTGTTTGGTTCCGTGAAAAGGTTAAGAATTTCTTTACTATATTTATTTAGAATCTGAGTAGCCATGAAGACAGGGTTAGTGCTACATGTGATGTCATCTAAAAATGTTGCCTTAATTTCAAATCATGATTGATCTGCTATCATTTGTACTTTTCCCTATCAATAAGTATCAAGTTGTGACATCAATATCAGTAAAATTATATCAAAATAACTCCAAAGCCATAAAGAAAAGAACATAATAATATGACATTTTTTTCTATATAATTTGTAGAATTATAGTAATTAAGGTTTACCTTTGATGAAGAAGGTGTGTCAGGAACATCCCTGCCTGTGTCTTGTGGTGGATTCATGTTGCTCTGTGACAAAGATTAGTAATTCTTAGCAATCGGCAGTGAAATGAAAGTAATAAACTTACCAAAAAATATTATTAATAAAATAGTAGATTGTATATTGGATTCAATATTAATTGGAGGCAATTGGTTTAAATGTTATACTTACTAGTCCCATGATATGGAATTTTTTTGTATCTACATGATTCAAATTGTAATCTACCAGAAGCTCTTCCCTTGCACTTATTGATTTTATCGCACATACAAATACAAGTTTTACCTCACCAAAAGTTGTCTACTAGTTTCAAAAGTTCAAAAGCATAAAAGGATTCCATTTAGGGCTTAAAAACCCTAAAAAAAAGAATCCAATCCACCCAAAAATTATTCCAATTGATGGATCTGAAATTGAAAATTCAACAAACTAGTTTTATATTAACTAAACAAAACTCAAGAAATCCAAGTCAACTATGTTTTAGAAAGAACAAATGTATTAAAGACAGAAATATATAGTTCTTAAGGTTTGTCTGAATATAAATAAAATTCTAAGGCTGGATAGCTGGCATAACAATATGATTATTCTAAGTCTATGGCTTATTCTTTTTAAAATTGGAATTCTTTGTTAATGCAATAAACAGTACCCTCGAGTTGGAATTATTTGTTGTAGGGATAACTAATTTCAAGTTGTTTTGGGGATCTGTATTTCTACAGGAGGACTTAACACATTTTTGTTCTCACAAACTGCCCCATACTAACCATTTGGTCAAAACTATTATATTAAAGTCTTACCTTCTATTATGTTTCTATTTTGGAACTAATAGATTAGTGTTCTTCAGTGAGTTTGGTCTAATCATAATGTGCTATAGTTCTATTAATGGAAAGATGAACTATAGGAAATTATGATTGTACTCTGCATGAGGAGTTTAGGGATTTTGATGTTAGTACTAAGTTCAAGTTATTTTTGGGATCTGTATTTCTGCATGAGGACTTAACATGTTTTTGTTCTCACAAATTGCCCCATATTAACCATTTGGTCAAAATTGTTATATTAAAGTCTTACCTTCTATTATGTTTGTATTTTGGAACTAACATCTTAGTGTTCTTCAGCGAGTTTGGTCTGATCACAACACTATAGGTAGTGAATTAGCAACCACTATTATGAAAAAGTTACCTTCTGAAAAGTTGGAATTGGTCAGTAACCCTTGAAATTTTCAATGATATTATCTCAGCATCATTTAAGTACCTAGGTTGGCCATTGTTGCCATTATTATTGAAAGTATCTGAGCATATCTTGTCGTGTAGAGCATTTACAATCCTTTGATGTATTTTTCAGTGAACTCATTCTTTTGATGCAGATAATTTTTTAGACCTTAATATTATGAATTCTAATATGTGTTTATCTTTTAAATATATGAATAACATGTTTCACATATTCATTATTAGTTCTAGGTAAGCTTTACAGTATATAGATGAGAACTGGAATCCTTTTCAACTTTTTCTTATTGCTAAATTATTTATTGATGCACTTTCAGCAATATATTTGGGAAATAGAAAGATTTCATTCATCAATGAAGGAGATCTAAAATATCCTAATTTTGAAGCATAAACATTATGTCCACCACTATTGGCTTGGACAAGGCATCTATGAATTCTTTGTTATAAGATTTCAGGAAACCTGTTACATTCTTTATATTGTACAACATCATTATTGTGCTCATGCCAATGAAAGTTCTGATAAGTTTATTTTAGGACACTTGTTTTCTCATTAAACAATGACTTCGGTGAGCTTGTGAAGTGAAGTTATATTAATTTGTATCTTCTATATACAAAGTTTTTCAATATCCTTGTGCTTCCATTCCATTTAACTTTAAATTTACCTTTATAGGTTTCAATTTTTTTGGTATATTTATTTAAAGATAATTGTTTTTAGGTACTTAAATGGAATAGGAGGGATGGATGCAAATATAGCTGAATTTATTGAGCATTTCTAGGTATGCATATCCAGATCACATGAAAAGGAGTTGGCAACAAAAGGATTTTTGATCTTGCAAAGTCTAAAAAGGATGTAAAAAATGTAGTAGTTTCTTATTCATGACTAATAGCTTTTCTAGTTACATTTTTGAAGTCCAGAATTACAGTTGCAAAGATAAATATGGGTTTAACCATAGGGATTCTATGTGATGAGGTATTAAGACAAAAAGTACTGCTAGGATGATGCATACATCCTCTTCTTAGACTATTAAGGTTAGTCTATAGAAGCTCAGAAAAACCAGCAACAAACACAACTATGTAGGATCACGTGATGGTTTGGTAGCAGAGAAGGTTTGGTTGGGTTCAAGATATTTATGATCCTAGGAGAACATTTACAAGATATTTACAGTAGCAGAGTAGGTTTGGTAGGACTAGATTGGGATAAATAGATGAATGCCCTTCAATATTTATTGTTTCCCTATATTAATCCCATTATTTCTCCATCTCTATATATTCCTTCTCTAGTTGGATAGATGGATGAATGGATGTTGATTCATTCTAGATAACGGTGGTGTGAGAAAGGTATCATATGATAGTTTAAACACCCCTCACTGGCTCAGTTTAAACATTAAATTTTTCTCTAGTTGGGCCTCGAATTAAAATATACCTCTCCTCTGAAATAAAATGGAACCCTAGCCACATGAATGGACAAGAATGTTTCCCAAAAATGATCTGTAAAATACCAAATAGAGCTATGAAAGACAAAAACATAGAGGTATATAAGGAGTGGATACCTATTTAGGGGAAAAAATGGATTAATGTTTCCCAAAAACATGTCAAAATGTTAATGGAGTGTAAGAACCTACAACAAATGATTCAAGGCAAATATCAAGGTAAGTGTAAATGTGGAAGAACCTACAACAAAAGCACACTCACCTCAACTATCTCCCGTGTGCCCAGACCTCCAAATATCTTGCCCACAATACCCAAAGAGTGATCAAATGATATTGAACCTTTTTTGTTTTTTTATACCAAATGATTTTGACTAAATCGGGCCTCATAAACATTAAAAGCCAAAATTTGACCAAATCAGGCTAGTATAAACATTGAAAGCCAAATTTTGACCAAATCAGGCTCATAAACAAAAAAAAATTGAATCTAACAAGCCAAAAAAGGCCTTGGTCGAAATTAAAGGTAGAAAATTGACCTCAAATGTATTAGTGGGTAGTAATGATTGAGTGACATAAAATAGTAAATGTTGAGCAATAGAAGACAGTAATGACCGAATGCCAGTAGAAATTGAAAACTTACTGAATGAATACAAGGGGATTGTTGTAGAGGATATTCCTGATGGTTTACCACTAGTAAGAAGTATAAGTCATTGTATGGATTTTATTCTTGGAGATAGTTTATGGAATAAAGAACCATATAGATTGACACCTATCGAGAATGAAGAACTTAACAGACAAGTGCAAGAGTTGTTGTAGAAAGGCTTGATTAGAGAAAGCTTGAGTCCATGTACTGTACCTATTGTGTTGGCACCTAAGAAGAATGGAGAATGGAGATTGTGTACTGATTCCAAAGCTATTAACAAGATAAATGTGAACTATAGGTTTCCTATGCCGAGGATGGATGACATAATGGATTGTTTGAGTGGAGAAAAATATTTTACCAAGATTAATTTGAAGAGTGGTTATCATCATATTAGAATCAGAGAAGGTGATGAATGGAAGACTGCTTTCAAGACAAAAGATGGTTTGTATGAGTCATTTGTTATGCCTTTTGGTTTGACTAATGCACCTAGTACTTTCATGAGGTTGATGAATGAAGTTCTCAAGAGATTTTTTGGTAAGTTTGTGATTGTTTATTTGGATGATATTCTGATATTCAGTAGAACTAAGGCAGAACACCTTGAGCATATTAGATAAGTGTTGCAGAGATTGAAAGAGGAGAAGCTATTGATTAATTTGAAGAAGCATTCCTTTATGCAAAAAGAGATTGTGTATTTGGGATTTGTGATTTTAGTTAATGATTTGAAAATGGATCCTGAGAAGGTTAAAGCAATTTTGGAGTGGCCTACACCTGAGACTGTGGGTGAGGTAAGATCATTTCATGGTTTGGCTAGCTTTTATAGGAAGCTTATTAAGAATTTTAGTTTAGTTTTTAATGCTATGACCGAGACTATGAGAGGAGATAAAAATGATTTTAAGTGGATACATGGAGCTAATAAGAGTTTTTAGAATTTGAAACAAAAGGTTATCTAGTTACCTGTGTTAGCTTTTCCTAATTTCAATAAGATGTTTCAAGTTGAGTGTGATGCAAGTGGTAGTGCAATAGGAGCTACATGTTGAGTCAAGAAGATAAACATGTTTCTTTCTTCAGCGAGAAGTTGAAAGATGCTAAAAGGAAGTATTCTATGTATGATAAAGAGTTTTATGACATTGTTCAAGATTTGAAAAAGTGGAGACATTATTTGATACCGAATGAGTTTGTGTTGTATACTGATCATAAAGATTTGTAATATTTGGGAAGTCAACATAAGTTGAATCAGAGACATATGAAGTGGGTTGAATATTTATAGAGTTTCACATTTGTAATCAAGCATAAGAGCAAAGTTACTAACTGAGTTGTAGATGCATTGAGGAGAAGGTGTTCTTTGTTGACCGAGATGAAAGTTATAGTTCTTGGATTTGATGAGATGAAGGAATTGTATGGATCTGACCCTAATTTTTTCGAGGCATGGAAAAAGTGCAGAGCACCAAATTTTTTAGAAAAACTGAGTAATTTTGAAGAGTATTTAATTCAAGAAGGTATGTTGTTTAAAGGAATTCAATTGTGTATACTGAGAAGTTCCGCAAGAGTAAATTTGATTAAGGAAAATCATTGTGGAGGATTGGCTGGACATTTTTTAATTGATAAGACATTGAGTTTTCCTAAAGACAAGTATTATTGGCCACATATGTATAAGGATGTTCAGAAGTTTGTAAGAAGTTGTGGAATTTTTCAAGTTGCAAAATGAGTAATTCAGAATAATAGATTGTATACATCTATTTCTATTCCTAAGAAATCTTGGAGTGACATCATTATGGATTTTGTTCTTGGATTACCTAAGATAGCAAGAGGGTATGATTCTATATTTGTTGTTGAGGATAGATTTTCTAAGATGGCACATTTCATACCATGTAAGAAGACATTAGATGTTGTGCATATTGCAGAGATTTTCTTTAAGGAGATTGTTAGATTGATGGATTACTTAGAAGTATTATTTCTGATCGAGATAGGAAGTTTGTTGGTTATTTTTGGAGGACTTTGTGGAAGAAGATGGATACTGAGTTGAGGTTTAGTTCTACATTCCATACACAAATAGATGGATAGATAGAGGTTGTGAATAGAAGCTTGGATAATTTGTTGAGATATTTAGTTGGAGATAAGTTGAGTAATTGGGATATCTTATTGGCAAAATCTGATTTTGCATATAATAATTCTGTGAATAGGAGTTTAGGAAAAACACCTTTTGAGATTGTTACTCAAATGTAGCCTAGAGGAGTATCATATTTGAGAAATATTGTTGGTGAAGAAAAGAGAAGTGTTGAAGGGGAAACATTTTATAATTTTATGAAGTCTGTACATGAGGAAGTGAAGTTGAAGTTAGAACAAAGTAATCAGAAGTATAAGGAAAATGATGACAAGTCTAGGAGACATCATGTTTTTGAAATTGGTGATGAGGTAATGGTTCATTTGAAGAAGGGAAGATTTCCTGTTAGAACATATAGTAAGATGAAAATGAAGAAATTTGGTCCTTGTAGAATTTTGAGGAAGTTTGACAGTGGTAATGCTTATGAAGTTGAGTTACCTGATGACATGGATATATCTCCTATATTCACTATTTATGATTTGCATAAGTATCATGAATCAGATGATGAAGTTTTTGTACCAGATGATTATCCTAGGAAGCAGGTTGAAGAGGTTGAATAGATATTGGAACAGAGGATTGGTAAAATCACAAGAGGAAAGGATTACTATGAATATTTGGTGAAGTGGAGGAATAGACCAGTTGAAGATGCTACATGGATTTTTCAATCTAAGTTGGATTCATCTTGGGTTGTGACATCTTAATGATTTAGGGGAATCATTTCTTTCAACCCCAGTTGTTTGATGCAAGAGATTCCTGGGTTGCCTTGCTATCCCACTCATTTCGTTCATTCTACCAGTAAGTGTTGAGTTGCATTCTTTACTGAGTTGTAGTCTTTGTCAAGCATTCTTATGTACCGAGATGTCTAGTATTGGCCAAGTGTTCCTATTTACCGAGTTGTTCAGTGTTGGTTGAGTGTTCCTTCTTGTACCGAGTGAACGCATTATTTTTTGATGCCTAGTTCTTCTTTAACCAAGTTTTTCTGTGTTTGGTTTCTAGTTGGAGCCGACTCTTGTATTTAATTTGGGTCATGAATTTAATGTTTGGATCTTGTCTTGGGATGTACATCTGACCATTTTGTGGTCAACCTTCTTTTTTGTAATGATCTAGAATCTTCTGTAAGTCATTTTGGCAAGTATAAATAAGGATGTCTAGGTTTAGGTTAAGGAGTGATTTAGGGGGACTTAGAGATAGAAAAGGTTTGGATTTTCAAAATATTGTGGGTCATAACCCAAAAGGCCTCACATCTAGGCATGTATGTTGTAACTGGATGAATCAATAGAAATATTTTTTGTTCCTCCTCTCCTTGATGTTTCTCTCTGTGTTGTTGTTTCCACTCTGTTTTACTCTACAAGGTAGTTGGATAGTTAGGTGTGCCTTTGGCCCTAGCTATTTATTGTTCCTCCTTGCATCAGGTTAATATGATGATATCATGTATATACATGGATGGATTTAGATGCTTTCTTAAACATTTATGAACTTATTATTACGCATACATATTGTAGCTTTTACACCATTATTATCACATTATCTACACACACACACACACACTGCATATGCATATATGGCTATCATAAGACAAAAAGAAGGGTTTATGTTTATGATTGGGTGTCATAGAGTCTCTTTGTGAGACTAAACACATGACACATCAAGCATAATATCATCATAGGTGTGCCATGTTTATGGGTTCTTTGAGTGGGGTGCCATCCATATTTGCCAGATCGTAAGCTCTAGACTCATAAATAGATGTGATGATGTACAAAACTAACCAATTAGGGATAAACCTCCCTCTTTTGTTAGTTGGCATGTTTAAATTTATCTAGTTCTCATAGAGAATGAGATCACCTACCTAAATGTATGGGCGAGAACATTTTGATTGTATTGTTTAGAGAGAGATTTATAATAAGATTGTAGATATTGGAGTGCTTTTAGATGACACTCATCCAACATTTCCATCTCATGTAAATGATTGAAATGATTAGTATCATCATTGATTATTCCTCTTAGAGAGACATGGGAAGATGATATTTCAAGCTTGAGAGGTATTATAACATCAACTTCATAGACCTTGATATCTAAGGAGTAGTCCATGTATCTATACAAGGGCTAGTTCGATATGCCAATAGGATGTATGTTAATTGGACATGCCAATCTTGCCCATTCTTGTTTACCATCCTTCACAAAATTTTCTCAATGGTTTTGTTAGAAGCCTCATCTTCACCATTGGATTGTAGATAGTAATGTGTAGAAAAATGATGTTGATTGTGAAAATTCTTGAGGAATTGGTTTACTTCCTTATTTTTGAAATATATACCATTATCGGTGATAATGGTGGAAGGCAACCCAGAGTGAAATAATATTATTTAGAAGGAAGCTACAAATTAACTCAACTGTGGAAGACCTTAATAGGGCCACTTATGCCCACTTTGTGAAATAATATGTAGCTATGATGATGAAGATATTTTCTTTAAAGGATGGGAGAGATATCTTGCCAAAATGTCTAATCTCCAAGTCTTGAAAGGCCATGGAGAAGTCTGAGTTCAGAGCTCCTAAGAGGGAGCTCTTATTAGATTACTATGTTGTTGGCATTAAGGAAATTTATTGACAAAGGAAAATGAATCTTTCTCTACTATTTTCCAATAATATCCCATATGAACCAAATTCTATACTAAGGATTTACCACCATCATGCCCTCTAGTGGATCTTAACTGAGCGTCATAAATAGAATGGGTTATTTCAACCTTAGATAGAGAGCATAATAAGAGGACATTATATGGCCTATGATAACTAGAATATTAGATATGACGAGATAGAAAGAAAAAAAAATTCTTATTCTAATGTGAACACTTTTACTCGCACTATCATGAAAACTCCCATTTTTGAGAAGGCATATATGTTAGAAAACCATTCTCCAAAATCCTTATGAGAACATATAAGATTAGTTGATATATATTGATCCAATACCACTGGAGAATGTATAACATGTACCAAAACTTGTATGCATCTGTGCTGAAATCGCATCAGACTAGTAGAGTTATATATTCCATTGCGTTTACATGCTGATTTTCTCCCCTAGATATATTGTCTATAGTATAATGGGAAAATTTCTTAAGAAGAGTCAATTATAGTTCTCTATACTAATTAAGATATATTTGAATTCTTTACTCTATACTTTTTAGTGATCCTAGATATATTGTCTATAGTATAATGGGAAAATTTCTTAAGAAGAGTCAATTACAGTTCTCTATACTAATTAAGATATATTTGAATTCTTTACTCTATACCTTTTAGTGATCTGATTCATAATCAACTATATATGAAGGTGTTTAAACTTTGTAGAAATTGCAATGTGTAACCCTATAATGAGGGATTAGTACTAAATGATATTATTTGTACAATGGAATTCCAAGCAGAAGGAGAGGGGAACAAGATTTCCTTTTTGGGATATCAAGATGAAACCTGATGCTAATCTTGTTTTAAATCTAAACCCATTTAAGTACATGTTCCAAATAGGATCATGGATAATGGTACATACATTATCATTAGCTAATTGATCTATCATAGTGAATGATTTTGGGGATGGTGCCTATACTAACTGATCATCAACAACCTTCCTTTTAACTACATTTTGAGTTATGAATGGCAGATCAAAATTGAGGAGTAACATAACTAATTTATCTTTTCTTCCTGATATATTTTCTCAAGAGAAAAGATGTTTTAGAAGATCATTCTTGGTGAGAACTTGAGTTTCTATGTGGATTAGATAGTGCCTTAGCTTTTGCATAGTAAAAATCAAAGGTAGACATTGTTTCTCTATGGTAGAATATCAATTTTCACTATCAACAAAGACACAAATAATGTAATAGAAAACCCTTTATTTTCCATCATCATCATCATATTGAGCCAACAAGTCTACAAGGGAAAAAATGAGGATGATAAGAATGAGGAGGATGTGGGTGGTTAGAAGGTGCCCATTTTGGTGGACTATGATAGCTCTGAAGATCACGACGTGCCCATCTCCCCTAAACTAGAAGTGGTCATGGAGGCTGGGTTAGATACTCAGAAGGAAGTTACAGAGGTGGAGAATACTACCCCTACCATGGAGATGGCTTCACCTGGTGCAGAGAAAGTGAATGCTCCTGGCAATTCTCAGAACATTCCTTTCATCAAAACTGTGGACATGCAGGAACAAAATGTTCAATTGCTGAGGGAAGATATGGATGATAAAATCGACCCCCCCTTTGGGGTCCTCCATACTGCCAAGGCTACTTCCATCTATTCTTTTCATTTAATGAAATGGGTTTTCGAGGAGATCAAGAATTTAAACTTAAAGCATCACTCCGTTTCTGCTAAGATGGATTCTCTGCATGAAAAGCTGGAGTCTGATTCAAAAATTGTGGTGGACAATATGAACAATGATGGGGATAAAAAAGTGCAGGAAATGCAAGCCAAAATGGAAACTATGGAGAACACAATGAAAAAACATATGCATGACAACAACAAATTTATAGGTTTGGCCATGGATTGTTTCATGACCATTAAAGTTGAGCTAGATGCTAGCTCCCCCCGCAAGAAAGTTGATGAGAATATTAAGGACCTGGAAGAGGAAGGCCTAGGAAAATGTACAAGATCGGTGAAAAGGAGGAAGATTCAAGAAAGAATCTAGGAGCTCTCTAATTTCAACACAGCAATAAAGAAGATATCTGAGGCAAAGTAGGAAGCTGATGAGACTCACAAGGAGTTTGTCTAGTGCCCTAGGTTCCTGGTACTAGCTATCTATTGGTTTTTTTTTTGTCTTTAATTTTTTAGGTTGTTTTGCTGGTTCTGGTTATGGCAAACTAGTCCCTAGTCCTGTCTCTTTTTAGTGTCCTTTAATGTTAAAATTTTATTCTAGCTTGTATAGGGTTTTGGGTCCCCTTTAAAACCTATTTTTTCTTGCAATCCAAAACAAGTCTACAAGGGCATTAGGAGATGTCGAGATGTAAAGGAGAAAGGAGTGATCTTGCGTAGCTAACATCAATATAGGAAGGTTAGCTAGATATTCTTTGATAGAACTAACACCTACTTGGCACTCTTCATCCCATTTTAATTTCACAACCTTCTTAAAAAATTATTTGAAGGGAAAGGTATGATCAACCAATTGAGAGAAAAAAATTAGTATGGGTTGGATCTCACCTACAAACTATGAAGTTGAGAGATGTTTTTAGGTGGCAGCATGTTGAAAATAGAATCAATCTTATCCATTTAAACTTATATACCCCTTTGAGAGATAATAAAACCTAATAGCTTTCTAGAATTAACATTGAAAACATATTTTAGAGGATTTAATATCATCTTGTAGAGACATAGTCTTTCAAAGTTAAGCCTGATATTATCAACATGGTCATGGTGAAGGATTGATTTTTCTAGGATGTAATTTACATAGTCTTCCAAAATCATATGGATGAAGTCATGGAAGATAAGGGTAATTTTTGATTGATATGGTACACAAAAATATTTCAACCCAAATGACATGAATACATAGAAAAAGGTACCCTAGGGGGTAGTAAAGGAAGTCTTGTACTAATCTTCTAGGTTTATTTGAATCTGAGTGTATCTCAAGAAGCCATCCATAAATGAAATAAGTGCATGGCCTACATTTGATTCAGTAGTCATATCAATATTAGGTAGTAGAAGATCATCCTTGAAAGATTCCTTATTCAGATCATGAAAATATATGCATATATGAATACACCCATTAGGATTGCTGATAGGTACTATATTCAATATCCAAGGTGAATAGTCAATAGGAAAAATAAAACCAACCTTTAAAAAAATTTCTATTTTGGTCTTGACCATCAAAGTGATTCTTAGAATCATTTTCTAGATCTTTTTCTTTATGGGCTTAGCATCGATTAGCAAGACTATATTGTGAACCACAAACAATTCATTAATTCCAGGCATGTCCTTGTATGCCCAAGTCAAAACATCAGAATATTGGTGCAAAAGGTTGATGTGTACTTTGAATTAATTTGAATAAAGACACTTATCTAACTTAACGATCTTGTCTATATGACTATAATACATGTGGATATTGATAGTGCCACCTTTTGTGATGAAACTATGGTCTTATAGATGTAGTATTGAAGGGTTTTCATTAACATGAGATAATGGGGCATCCTAATTCACATCCTTGAAAATTTCTCCAAAGTATACCCAATTCGTTAAAAAATAAGGATATCATCGCTTGTGATGATAGGAAGGTAAACCATAAGAAAAACCCAATATTTCTTCAATATCTTCCTCTAAGGAGAAGAAATCAAAAGGAACCATGTTTGAGCTCATATCTAAGTTAATAAGTCCTGGATGAACCAAATATAAGGGCACAATCAAAATCATGTTAATATTTAGCCAAGGTTTCTCCTTACATTCAAAAGGATGATGTTCTATTCAAGTGGTGTTGTGAATGAACTCAAGTTCTAGAGGGACTTTGATACCTTCATGATCAGGCCCATAGCCCTTTCCATTATAGCCACACTTGGACATTAGTTCATAGCCCCTTCCATAGATTGACTAAAGCTCTTGTGATCTTGGGGGATTGGTATAGAAGAGATGATCAATGTGATAACAATCACTAGGATTAATAGAGGTATAATTATCTCTTGTATCCATAGTGAATGGAATTTTTTAAATATTTAGATTGAGTGAGTTGAATTTATATTATTTGACATAGGAATAATTGAAATCTAAAGTTCTCCAATCATCACCTGTGCATGCTTTAGTGGATTCAGTGGAAGAATATTCTTGGGGAGTTGACCTTAGGAGGGATTCAAACTTTTGTAACTTTTTCCTTTGGGTACTCTCCCCTAGAACTTCCCCCATGAGTGGGATTAGCAAAGAGAGTGTTTCCACACTAGAAGCCATTAAGGGAATATAATTCAAAAAATTAGGAGTAACCAATGTCTAACCCACTATTGCCATTTGGAATAGATGCATGGTATTAGGATCAGGCTAAATATTGTGACAACTTAATTATCCACCACAAATTTAACTAATCTATGCAGGCTAGATGAGACTAGACCCAAGGCATGTAATGCCCCACTAGAGAACCCATGAGAACTTAACCTAAACATGCATCTAAGTTTGTGGAATAATTGTTTTTTAAAGTGTTAACATTCAACAACATAAAAGTTTTACAATGCGAAAGGAATAAAATGAAATGAACAACTCACATAGGTTACAACTCTCAAGGATTCCATGATGAAGATTATGTGAATATAAAATTAATTGATTTAGATTAAACATAATTAAAAACTCATATAAACAAATGAAAGACAAATGCAACATCACATAAAAGATAACATAGATAGAACTGGTACCATAAGGTAACCATAATAACCTACATCCACTGCACATGTCGTAGGGTATGCGAATACAAAAACCAAAAAGAATAATAAGAACGCATCTCAATCAATGAAGATCAAGAAGGAACAACTGCCATAGGGATCATCCAATTCTGGTACATGAATGTCAGAGTCTCAAATGGTAAAAGAATCACTACCACCCTATTGGGAGTATTCTTAATTTTCTGAGGTTCATGTCCAAACGTTGGTTTAGTCCTCTAGTCTGTGAAGTTTTCCTAGGTACAGGTGTCAGAAGTTCTTCAAAAAATTGTCATAGCCCACTTCAAAAATCCTTACCCTAGGTCTTGTCCTTGAAAATTGTTGAATTCATGCAAAAGTCCTCATGATTAGCCCTTATTCTTCTATTTCATTGTTACCTTTTTAAGACACTTAAGCTGATTAAATTGTGCACGTGTTAAATGTTTTTTGTTCGCTGAATCGAAAAAAGTCATAGCATGTCTCATATAGTATTTGGTGATTCAGCGAACAAGTCAATCTTATGCTAAGCATCATTTTAGTCGTGTGGTCTCCAAGTCTCCTGGTTAACCCCTCAACCATTCAGCGAACTGGAGAATATGTTAAAATGCTAAGTGTTGTCTTTGTTCGTGTAGTCTCCAAATATCCAGTGGTTATCAAAAAACATCTGGCAATTCAGTGAATGCATTATCTCCAATTCGCATATTCCTTGGCAGTTCTTTGCTTACACTCAGTGACTTGGCGACAACGGTTATCGCTCATTCTCTGAATCTAGCGGTTAAGGGAAAAATAACCTAGCGACTTGGTGAATACCATAGATCATTGTCAGGATCGACGGTTGTGGTTTAATCTTAGATATTATTGGGTCCTACATGTTTCATTTGGTGAATGAGAGACTGTGTAAAGACTTCTAAGTTTGGCGGCCCCGACAGTTTGGTATGAAGAATTTGGCGAAACGGGTTGTTTCAAGTGTTTGCTTGTTCTCGGAATAAATTAGTAAGAAGCTAAATGATTTAGCGATTTAGTGAATCATGTAGTCGTGGGTTCTCTAAAAGGAAAAGGTAAAGGACATAATCATTTGGCGAATGTGTGAATAAAAGGATTGGCTAAGTTTTGAGTATTTAGTCGCTTAATTGCGGATTGAAATACTCAGTGTTTAATATGATCTAGCGATTCAGTGAACCCTTTGTTCACTGAATCTTGTAATCAAATGACCAAGGATCAAATATTTTAGCAAACTGGTGACAACCGTAGATCATCAACAAGATCAATGGTTCATTCACAATCTCAGAGTAAAGATGATGGTTAAGAAAGATTCAGTGATTCAGAGATTGAAGGCTTCACCAGTTCTCCAAGTAATTTAGCGGTTAAGTGATACATTAAGTGAATGTGCCAACCCTCTGTTCACTGAATCTCCAAAAGATTTAACAGTTAGCCGTGACATTAAGAGAATGTGAGATGGCTTTGTTCGCTGGTTCACCAAATAATAACTGCAGTCAAGTGCTCGAAGGGTGTCACTATGTTCGCTAATTCATGAAAAGTATCATGAGTTAAGGATTGCATTTCGAGAACCCGCGAAGGCTTTGGTCACTAGTTCTCTGAATATATGCTAGGGTTAACATTGCATTCAGTGATCATGAGAAGCTTTCAGTCATGGATTCGCTAAATGGGCCCAGTTGGAAAAGGTAATAAAAGAAAAGAAAAAGGACCGTTGCCTATGTGGATAAAGTACAGTATCAAGCTAGAAAGTAAAACTAATGAGCCATCCAATCAGTTTCAAAGGAAGATTGCATGATGTAAATAGGTTTAAAGTGTAGGATCTTAATCATTTGCCTCTTTGCCTTGTTTTCAAGTTTTTTAAAATCTATCTGTCAACATCTGTACATCGGCTAGCTCCATTTTGAAAATTGGTGACATGCAAAATTGAATGCGGGAGCAATTAAGGAGATTTGCAACGATTGTGGTAGTTGTACACACTTGATCTGCATTGATAAATAAGTTAAGCTCATTGTTTCCTGTGTCCAAAATCATTCGAAGAGAATTGTGTCGTTATGAAGTGATTTTTGAGCATTGAGTGAATCCATTTTGTAGAGATTGAAGATAATTCTGTAGCAAAGATGAGTCAACCTGAGAGAAGCGTAACATCTTCCAACAGTGAAGCAAAGGCTAAAAGTGGTGAACACAAGGGCAAGCCTAATTATTCAGATGAGTTTTTGAAATTGCTACCTAGTTCCAGTCAAAACAAAAGAGCTCTTGATGATGTTTTTGAAGATGTTCTAAGGTTTTGTAGAGATCCTATCACACCGGATACCACAGGTTATACTATCTTCAATTTATTTTATAAAAATAGAGATAGTCATATCCCTGTATGTAATGGTTGGGCTTTGGGGTTAGGGAAATTAGTAGTGCCTGATGTATTCCTAGATGTGGCTTTAATTGTTGCTCTAGCTAGGCGTTACAACCCTATTTCTAGGACTATTAGGAAAGAGGACCAGTCAGATTTGGTTACTCTTGATAGGGGTTTGTTCATGAAGGCTTTTAATGTTTATACATCCACTTCTACTGAAATCGATCTCAGCAAAGAAAAGGAGAGGTACAAGAAGAACATAGGGATAGTGAAGGACCAAATAACTAAGCATATCCCAAAATAGGATAAGTATATAGCTCCCCTCCCTACTCACATGAATGCCCCTTACCAATTTAAATCCCTTCAGCATTACATGAAGCAAACTTGTTATGGGTTGTGTAGGGTTTTAGAAATTGATGGGGATGCAGAGTTTTTACTAGCTGATCTTTTGATGATTATCCTGGACATCCAGAATTCTTTGGTTAATACAGATTATGATTACATCCAGTATATCATTGATATAATGCATGAGGGTTTGATTTCTATCAAGGATAGTAAGAGCCCAATTAAGCTCATGCATTATTCTTTGCTAATGCACTTAATTTTGTTCTTCAATATTAATAGTTTTGATTCAAACATGCTGAAGCCAAGGTTCAACTTTGAAGGCTAGTATAATCCAGTGCAATTATGGGTGAGGAAGTGGAATTCTACTTCTAATGAGGGGAATTTTTGTATCTTTCAAAATTTCATTGTGTATCCTCTCATAGGGATGTTAGGTGTCAACACTACAAGGATATCCCCAAGGGTCCTCAGGCTCCTACGACCAGTGCAGTTTGTGAACAAATGGGAGGGAGATCACAATTGGGGTGATTTTTACTTGGGGGAGAATGCTACAATTTTGAGAGTCTACGGTTGCACCCAACCCCCTCATCTGTTAGAAAAATTTGTGCCTCCAAGGGTTGCTTTTTTGGAATTTGTGTGGCAATTGATGTGGACAGACAAAGAACTTCTAGCCCCTCAAAGGAAGGGTACATTCACACCTAGGTAATTCAAGATAGGTGACTTCCTAGTAGGAAAGAGGGCATTTCCTCAAATTACTACATGGTTAAATCAGTTCAAAATGGCTACTGGTGCTTGTAGACATGTAGATCCTGAGGGCTTTATCAAAACTACCAGGATGCTCTACATCCCAAACATTGGTGTGAACAAAGAACATGAAGGCTTGGATGAGGAAGATGTAGTCAGAAATATCATTGATGATGATGAGGTCAAAAGGAGATGGAACAGGTACTTTGATTTGATAGACTTGTCAAAACAAGTGATGGCAGCCCAACTTCCTTTTGAGGTTTTCTTCCCTGACCTTCCCTATTTAGAAAGAATTGACAAGATGATAGAGATGCATGAAACTCTATCAAATCAGTTGGAGAAGTTGATTGACCAGAGTCAACCAAAGAAAAAGAAAGAATATTCATCTTTTGATCAAGAGGAGTTCTCTGATGAGTCACAGGAAGGGAACAACCCACCACAAATGGAAGATATACAAAGTGTTAGGCCTGTTGAAGACCAACCAGAAATAGGGGATACTCCTGAGCCACCCTTGAAGAAATAGAGGCTTGAGGTAGGAGAGCCTTCAAGGCAGGAAAAAAAAAGAGAACAATTGATAGAGTGTCTGCTCTAGTGCTAGGTGATAGGGTTTACCATCACCAATTGAGAAAAGCAATAAGAGAAGGAAAGAAGGTGGCCACTGATGAAGCAGATAAGGAACAGTCCCTGTGGTCAGAAAGGGATATCAAAGAGGTCTATTAGGAGGAATTTTTGAGTGATGACCAGTTTATTAAAACTAATGAATTCAAGAGTTTCCTTGTTTGGAATAAGCAACAAGAAGTGAGGAAACTTATGCCTGAAGGTATGGAGCCAAGTGAAGAGACATTGAGAGCCTTAAATTCTTATGATCCTAGTCTTGATCCCATAACTGTAGATGAAGCCAGACAACTGGTCAAGTCAAGTGGAATGCTATTGACTCTAGTATGGGATCTGACTTCTGCTTTCATCATAGATCAAATAAGAAAGCAACCGGAGGGCAGCCTATCATATGAGGTTCACATTGGTGATATGATAAGAGGAAGTGGCTATGACCCTAAGTCTCAAGCTATTGCAATGTGGTCCATGGCCCCTAGGACTCAAAAGCCATCCCTATTGAGTATAGCAGATAAAATGGAAGGGAATCAGATTATTTGGACTATGCAGAATACAACTGACCTTGAAGTTTCTAAGGTAGTGACTCATTGGGCTCACTTGAATGAGGCAAAAACAGTTCAATTATCTCAAAGGTACTCAAAGTTGTTTGAAAGTGCAAACCTGGTGGCCAAGGATAGAGATTTAAAATTGATGAAGATCAAGCAGCTAGAAGATGTATTGGCAGAAATAAAAGTTAAGCTGGAAGAAGCTTCGAAGGTAGTTGTTGTCCCCCCTGTGCAGATTGAGGTCCCAATTCAAATTGATGAAGAAGTACCTAAGGGACCTACTAAAGATTTGGATAAGATAAGGATAGAGGCATCTTTGGACACCATGTCAAAGATTGTGCAATATAGGTGAGATAAGATAATAGAGAAAATGGATATAGTTTATCAATTAGTCAGCCAATCGCACTAGACCAACGGAAAGATAAATGAATCATTGGCTGCTTTGGAGCCACTTCATAGTGTTTGGTCTGGAAGAAGTTTGTTGTTTGATAAACTTGATAGCCTATAGGAGCATAAGCTTGAGATCCCTGGAGTAGTTACAAAAGTTTTTGAGAAGATTGGCTTAATCAATGCTGTTTCAAAGTTTTTTAAAGGTAAGTCCAACCAGGTGAGAGTTAAGTTGTTTATGTTTGATAAACATTATAGCAAGTATCTGCCTGCGGTATGTGATGACAATGGAAACCTGATCAATTTGGAGGAATGGAAACTGTCAATGGATCAGTTGGTGATTACACAAAATGGTTTCCTTAATTGTGACAACACTTTGGATTTTGAGAGGTGTAATAGCATCATTGACAGTGTTTTTAAAATTGAAAATGATTGCATATGCTTTGTGGTAGAAGCCAAAAATATAACTGACTCCATGTGGGATAAGCAAGTTAGCTTGTTATAAGAATTGTAGACTTACAACTGGCCATCAGATGATGAAGTAGCGGCTTGGGAGAAGCTAACAATAAAGAAGAAAAAGAGGCCAGTTGTCCAACTTATAGAGGAAGAGGAAGAATAGAGCTGCAGATGGCACCTGATCCAGAAATTGAGGGAGAGCAAGTTTCAAACAAAGGATGATATAAGTTAGTCAGAATGGTGGTCATCATTCATGCAGCGAATTCAACAACTGCTCTGAAATATCTTTAGACAAAGATGCCACCTGTGGAATTGTTGAGAAAAGATTTTTGTAATGTGTTGTTACAATCTGTTTGTCAGTTTGTAATCTTGTCTCTAGCATAGGATCTTTTCTAGCCATCCCAAGCTTGTTGCATCCTTTCAAGGATTCCAAGATGGCTATGTTATATATAGTAAGTTTTACTCTTTTGGAAGGAGGTGGAAAAATATACTGTAGAGGGAGGCTTGGCTCCATTGTTGAAATCTTAGAATAGTTTGTCAGATTTTGAAATATATTGATGCAGTGAAATTTTACTGGAATACAATAGAATTCCCTTGCATGATTTCAATTATCTTCTTGTTTGAATTCTGTGGCTTTTGTGCATTGAATCTGTAAGGTAGTTTTGATATACCATTTACAAGGTATCTGTGATTTTAATCTCTAGCTTCTTTCAAGGAAAGGGTAATGTCTTTAGGTTAATTTCTGAGAGCTTAGGAGTTTGGCAAGAATTTGATGATCAAATGTGTTTAAGAGAGGATGAATTGTAAGGCATTTCATCTGGGATTTGTTTGTGTTTCATTTAGAAGATTTCTGTAAATGTATGTTTCACGATTTGACTCTATACCCTAGGATAAGGCACTGGTCTATCCTTGATTTGCAGGGATCTCATCATCAACAAAAATTAAATGATTATTTACCTTCGTGTATGTTTGAATGACTCAGAAGATAATGTTTGTATCAAGGATATAAACTAATGTTGTGATCCTTTCAAGAAGTAGATCTAACATGGATTAACTTGCTCAAGTTCAAAACTCAAAAAGAAGTTGGAGTTTATCCTTGTCACACTTTCCATTTTTCTGCAATGAGTGTTTAATTCTATTAATATCATGGATTGGATTTCTAAGCTCTGCATCAGTTGCAGCAAGAGGTAGTAGTAAATCATTGCTAGAACCTTTGATCCACTATAGGATTTCATTATGAAGCAATGAGTCTGAAGATAGGTACACCCACCTGGGTCTGTGGAGCCCTAAGTAGAAGAAGGATTTTGTCCTTATCAATTAGCCTTTTCCCTGTAAGAATCTGGAGTTGAGAACCTGAGAGTCAAGTTTGATAACTATATTGGCGATTCTACATGAAAAAGAGCTAACACACCCGACCTCATGAACCTGAATGGTCCAATCCCACCGTGCTGAGGTGATAACAACATATCCCACTTAGATAACAAAAAACAACATAACAAACCAAGGAAGAGATCCTGAAAGATTCTAACTCAAAGTGTACAAAAAGGATAACAAGGTAAAAACATACACAACCAGAGGCAACCAACACATGTAGGAAACCTAAGATGCATCAAGGAAGTGTCATCACATGAGCCAACTCTAAGGTTATCCTAGTAGTCTCTTCAGACCCCGGCGCCCTAGTGACTCTATGTGGTTTTAGTAACTTCTCATGTAGACAAGGTACTAACTATGCCATATCTAGTCCACAAAGGCGGCAAGCATCTTCTCACTCCCATCCTAGTCAAACTCAATCAGGAACTCAGGCATGGGCAAGACACATAATATCTTATTAGGTTCATTTTAAACTCTTAATGTTATTAATTATCACTTATTAAGTTACTTGTAATAGGATATCCTAGTAGCCACTTCTGGGCTCAGGCACCAATTACAAGCCAGTTCCTGATATACACTCAGATGACCTACCCTAGGGTTTCACAAGATCAAGCATAACCCTGAGTTAACACAACTCATAATCTCAATAACTAGATCCAACATGCAAGACCAAAAAACACCATAGAACAATCCCACATAGGATTATAACAACTCATATAACCTAACAGAGAATGCAAGGCAAACAAATGAGACAATCAAAACACCCGATAAGCCCGCCTCTGGATTACATCCTGAAAAGTCAACTATACCCTCTAATGAACAAAACAAGACATATTGCACAAAAGAAACTAAAGTCACAATGATAAACCATGTTTACTAATGAATGTACATGCAAAAATTTACTAAACATTAAAATTCTAGTTAAATAAATAAAACAGTCTTTATCATAAATTTTTTTGAAATATTCGATAATAATTGGTACACAAAATGAATGTAATTCTCCTAATCAAAATTAATCCAAAAACATCTAAAATACCTCATATCAAAAATATATAAATATTAAAACTAATATTAATATAAATTAAAAATAAAATAATTATTAATTAATAATGATTATCATTTAATTAAAGATTAAAAATTTAAAAAACTACCACAAGAATAATAATATAAATTAATATATAATTTAATTTAATCTATAAAATAAAACCAAATGTACACATAATACATAAACAAAATTCATTTATTTTAAAACATAATTCATTTATTCTAAAACAAAAATTAATCATTAAATATTTTTTTAAAAAAAAAACCAAAAGTTAAAATTAAAAAAAATTTCAAACAAAAATTAACATTGCAGACAAAGAAATGAATGGGGGGATAGTACCCTACCGGTACTACCACACGACAGCCCCCATGGGGACTGTTGTGCATCAGTACCGCACAGGTACTACGCACATCAGTCCTTGCGCAGGTCTACCAAAAGGTGTGGGGTAACCCCCCAACCTTTTTAAAATATATTTTTTCAATGTATTTTTTTTTCAAAGAATTTTTTTTTAAAAAGCAAAGCTTTTTAATATAAACTTTTCAATTTTATTTTTATTTTTATTTCTTTTAAAACCAAAGACAATATAAATATTTACACATATATATCTGGGAACACCCCACAATGCAATGGTAAGTTGTGAGCCTCTCATTTGGAAGGTCTTGGGTTCAAGTCTTCTTGAGCTCCATGTTGATCATGGCTTCGACCTATTACCCATCCAAAAAAAAAATATACATATATATGCAATAAATATTTATATATAAATACAATTTTTTTTAATCAATAATAACAACTTGGTAAATATAGCGAGCTGGATTTTAATCCTAAAATCTAAAGAAAAAAAATTAACCTTCATTTAGCCAAGTTTATCGCTTCTGAAACTAGGGTTTCCTATTTGACCATTTTCCATAAAATTTCAAAAAGAAACCTTTTAACTAGAACAATCCATATTGCAATTCTGAATGAAAATATTCTATAATAGAAAATCAGTGGATACATGCAGAAGGTTTTCCTATAAGACCAATTCCAAAATCAAGCGAGAATTCATAGAGTAAAATTTTAGACAAGATAAACAATAGGCACGAGGAAGACATGCTCTACTTTTCCTACAGGGATACGAAAAAGTAATAACAAGAATAAATTTAAAACCTACCTCAATCCAAATTATACAGATTCGACGATGTCCAGAATGAAAGATAAAATCCAAGCTTTTTTGAAGAGCTCTCTCCCAACCTGTCTCCAAATTTCTCCTCCAAAAATGTGTAATCGAATAATGGCTAAACTCTCAACACATAAAGGAATTTCCTTTCACATGCAAGAGTTCAAACTCCACTCCAAGAGAGCTTTGCATGAAAATAAACTCTAGTTTACAGTTCAATTTCAGTTGAACTAGAGTCTCCTCTCCACTTTGACTTTTGTTGAAAGCACATAACCAAACTTTAACTAATATTATTAATTTAATATCATTCAATTATGAATGTGCAACTTAATGCATTTAAACAATTAAAAATTAGAACATTTAGTTTGACATAATTACCACATGCTAAATTAACTCTTAATTTAATAAATACATTTTAATTGAACATAGGTTAAATTTATGATTAAATATTTGAAAGGTGAAGATATTTAATTAATTCTCATTAATTAAATATTTCAACCACACCCAATAATTGCATATAATTAATTTTAAACTAAATAATTACATTTATTTAATTTCCAATTAAATAATATCCTATAGCTAAAAATAGAATGATCTAAATATAGAAATCACACCAAACACCTCAAATCAAAAGAATCAAAGAGACCTAAGGACCCACATTCATACTCAGGACATGGGTATAAACTCATGTTAAATGGATGAGTTTAGAAGGGTGGAAACACATAATCTTGTTCGTTATTTCAGGACAATATTTGGCTTAGGTTAGGATTTGGAACTAAATATTATCTCCCCTCTTTTACCATTGAGATTAGCGATAGGGCATGCTCATCCTGACAATTCAGGGAAGTCGATGCGCGGTACTTGCAAACCTGCATAAGAGACAAGCATGTGCATATATGTATAGAGATATAAGAGACAATGGCAGGGATCGACCGATCATGTGGATCTCGCAAGAAAGTAATTACGACTTCATCCCTCAACCACATCAAGAACTTGAAGCAAAAATATTAAAGCATACATAAACACCATACACATGCAAGTATGGGGTCAGTATCAATGATTTCCTAACATATAATCTTTCATCCTAAAATAATCACAACATTTATAAAATTGGACTAGGGAGGGGTACTAAATCCACTCCCCTAGGATTAGGCTTACTCCTGGAAGCCTACAAACAGATGAGGATATATATCCCCCAAGCACAAAGCATTTACTAAAACAAAACACAACATCTAAAAAAAAATCATAGAATAAGAACATGGTATACAGTCATTAAGAACAATGTAATTCTAGTTTAGGAACAAACCAAAAATCACATTGATCAATCATTCATTAATAATTCAAAAAGACCTAAAATTTATTCATTCATCAATATAGAAAACATCTAGCAATCAATTGCATAATGAACACATTTATATTAATATCAAATAATGAGTTGAGAAGCTCATGAAAATCTATCTAGTTAATGCAACACTTATGGAAACATATAGGATACACAATGATTCTATTTTCACACAGCAAACATAGTACCATCTCCGCGATGTTCTCCCTTATACATACTATCAGGGGTTCATGATGAACATGATAGAACTAACACTTATCAAAGAACAAGGCCAATAATACCAAACATTCGGAGTAGCCACCACAAAACTCAAAAGGTAAAACCCAAGTGGGGGAGTCATATGTCCAACATTAAATCATAGGAGCGCTCAATTTTCAACAATAAATTAAGTGTGACTAGCGTCACAAAATAGATAATGAAAAGATAGTTAGGTGACTAATCCAATCATAAGAAAGTTCAAAAAATTCAATGCTACCCCCCCCACACATCATGAACAATTCATAAATCAACCAAAATAAGATATCAATCATAAAACATTCACATAACAAGGTGACTAGTGGTAGCCACACTCAAGGGAGTAATCGCTTCATGACATCCAAAGTTACTTCACCTTAGATGCATTAGAGAGGGTACCTAACATGATAGATAATAAAAAACAACATCTAATGGGCACACAACTTCCCAGAGTTCCCACTGTAGAACTCAGTGCTTTGATACCAAGTGTAATGCCCCGCCAGGGAACCCATGAGAACTTAACCTAAACATGCATCTAAGTTTGTGGAATAATTTTTTTAAAAAGTGTTAACATTCAACAACATCAAAGTTTTACAATGCGGAAGCAATAAAATGAAATGAACAACTCACATAGGTTACAACTCCCAAGGATTCCATGACAAAGATTACGTGAATATAAAATTAATTGATTTAGATTAGACATAATTACAAACTCATATAAACAAATGAAAGACAAATGTAACATCACATAAAAGATAACATAGATACAACTGGTACCATAAGGTAACCATAATAACCTATATCCAATGCACATGTCTCAGGGTGTGCGAATACAATAACCAAAAAGAAGAATAAGAACACATCTCCATCAATCAAGATCAAGAAGGAACAACTACCACATGGATCATCCAGCACTGGTACATGAATGTCAAAGTCTCAAATGGTAAAAGAATCACAACCACTTGACCTTGTGAACCTAAATGGTCCACTCCCATAGTGTTGAGGAGATAACAACAAATCCCACTCAGATAACAAACAACAATATAACAAACCAAGGAAGAGATCCTAAAAGCTTCTAACTAAAAGTGTACAAAAAGGATAACAAGGTAAAAACATACACAACCAGAGGAAACCAACACATGTAGGAAACCTAAGATGCATAAAGGAAGTTTCATCACATGAGCCAACTCTAAGGTTATCCTGGTAGTCTCTTCAGATCCCGACGCCCTAGTGACTCTATGTGGTTTTAGTAACCTCTCGTGTAGACAAGGTACTAACTATGCCATATCTAGTCCACAAAGGCGACAAGCATCTTCTCACTCCCATCCTAGTCAAACTCAATCAGAAACTCAAGCATGGGCGAGGCACATAATATCTTATTATGTTCATTTTAAACTCTCAATGTTATTAATTATCACTTATTAAGTTACTTGTAATAGGATATCCTGGCAGCCACTTCCGGGCTCTGGCACAAATTACAAGCCACTTCCTGATATACACTCAGATGACCTACCCCAGGGTTTCACAAGATCTAGCATAACCCTAAGTTAACACAACTCATAATCTTAATAGCTAGATCCAACATGAAAGACTAGAAAACACCATAAAATAATCCCACATAGGGTTAGAACAACTCATATAACCTAACAGAGAATGTAAGGCAAACAAATGAGACAATCCAAACACCCGATAAGCCTACCTCTGGATTACATCCCGAAAAGTCAACTATACCCTCTAATGAACAAAACAAGACATATTGCACAAAAGAAACTAAAGTCACAACGATAAACCATGTTTCCTAATGAATGCACATGCAAAAATTTACTAAACATTAAAATTCCAGTTAAATAAATAAAACAATATTTATCATAAAAATTTCCTAAATATTTGATAATAATTGGTACACAAAATGAATGTAATTCTCCTAATTAGAATTAATCCAAAAACATCTAAAATACCTCATATCAAAAAGATATAAATATTAAAACTAATATTAATATAAATTAAAAATAAAATAATTAATAATTAATAATGATTATCATTTAATTAAAGATTAAAAATTAAAAAAACTACCACAAGAATAATAATATAAATTAATATACAATTTAATTTAATCTATAAAATAAAACCAAATGTACACGTAATACATAAACAAAATTCCTTTATTTTAAAACATAATTCATTTATTCTAAAACAAAAATTAATCATTAAATGTTAAAAAAAAAACAAAAACCAAAAGTTAAAAATTAAAAAAAAATTCAAACAAAAATTAACATTGCAAACAAAGCAATGAATGGGGGGACAGTACCCTGCAAAGGTACTGACGTGCGTCAGTACCTTGCCAGTACTACCGCATAGCAGCCCCCATGGGGACTATTGTGTGTCAGTATCGTGTAGGTATTGCACACGACAGTCCTTGCGTAGGTCTGCCAAAAGGTGTGGGGTAACCCCCCAACCTTTTTAAAATATATTTTTTCAATGTACTTTTTTTTTCAAACAAAAACTTTTTAAAATGAAAAGCTTTTTAATATAAACTTTTCAATTTTATTTTTATTTTTATTTCTTTTAAAACCAAAGACAATATAAATATTTACACATATATATTCAATACACATATATATCCAATAAATATTTATATATAAATACAATTTTATTTAATCAATAATAACAACTTGGTAAATATAGCGAGCTGGATTTTAATCCTAAAATCCGAAGAAAAACAAATAACTTTCATTTAGCCAAGTTTATCGCTTTTGAAAGTAGGGTTTCCTATTTGACCATTTTCCATAAAATTTCAAAAAGAAACCTTTTAACCAGATAATCCATATTGCAATTCTAAATGAAAATATTCTACAATACAAAAACAAAGGATACATGTAGAAGGTTTTCCTATAAGATCAATTCCAGAATCAAGGGAGAATTCATAGAGTAAAATTCTAGACAAGATAAACTACATGCATGAAGAAGACACACTCTACTTTTCCTACAGGGATCTGAAAAAGTAATAACAAGAATAAATTCAAAACCTACCCCAATCCAAATTATATAGATTCGGCAATGTCCAGAACAAAAGATAAAATCCAAGCTTTTTCGAAGAGCTCTCTCCCAACCTGTCTCCAAATTTCTCCTCCAAAACTGTGTAATTGAATAATGGCTAAACTCTCAACACATAAAGGAATTTCCTTTCACATGCAAGAGTTCAAACTCCACTCCAAGAGAGCTTTGCATGAAAATAAACTCTAGTTTACAGTTTAGTTTCAATTGAAGTAGAGTCTCCTCTCCACTTTGACTTTTATTGAAAGCACATAACCAAACTTTAACTAATATTATTAATTTAATATCATTCAATTATGAGTGTGCAACTTAATGCATTTAAACAATTAAAAATTAGAACATTTAGTTTGACATAATTACCACATGCTAAATTAACCCTTAATTTAATAAATACATTTTAATTGAACATAGGTTAAATTTATGATTAAATATTTGAAAGGTGAAGATATTTAATTAATTCTCATTAATTAAATATTTCAACCACACCCAATAATTGCATATAATTAATTTTAAACTAAATAATTACATTTATTTAATTTCCAATTAAATAATATCCTACAACTAAAAATAGAATGATCTAAATATAGAAATCACACCAAACACCACAAATCAAAAGAATCAAAGAGACCTAAGGACCCACATTCATACTCAAGACATGGGTATAAACTCATGTTAAATAGATGAGTTTAGAAGGGTGGAAACACATAATCTTGTCCACTATTTAAGGACAATATTTGGCTTAGGTTAGGATTTGGAACTGAATATTATCTCCCCTCTTTTACCATTGAGATTAGCGATAGGGCATGCTCATCCTGACAATTCAGGGAAGTCAATGCCCGATACCTACAAACCTACATAAAAGACAAGCATGTGCATATATGTATAGAGATATAACAGACAATGGTGGGGATTGGCCGATCATGTGGATCTCGCAAGCAAGTAACTACGACTTTGTCCCTCAACCACATCAAGAACATCAAGAAAAAATATAAAATAATACATAAACACCATACACATGCAAGTATGGGTTCCATATCAATGATTTCCTAACATATAATCTTTCATCCTAAAATAATCATAACATTTATAAAATTGGACTAGGGGCGGGGTACTACAAGTCATCTAACCATGACCTTCCCAATAAGAGGTCATAGGGAAGAGATCCTGGAATAATATAAACTGAGGTAGGAATGACTACATGTCCAACCTTTAGAGGTATGATAATTGTACCTACAATGGTCTTTCTTATGTTTTAAATCCCTGTAATGAATAGAGAAGATACCACTAGTGAATTCTTATCCACCTCAATCTTCAGAAGTAGGTCTAAACCACATAAATTGAATGTTAAACTAGTGTTAATGATGATTTTCTTATTCCTACATCATTCATGAATACTATAATTATCAAATAATCAATGAGATCATTCTTGCTGAAGATAGAATTTCATTCATGTAGAATGTGATATTCGGCGTAGTTCGATGAATATGGTCCATTAGATAACTTACATCTATTGTTCTTATGAAGGAAGGAAGATATATCTCTTGAATATCTTCTTGAAGCATCTCTTGATAGACTGGGGCTATCTAAATGAAACCCCAAATTGATATTTTAGTAGGAGTAACATGGAGTTTCTTGATAAGATCATAATCACTAGTTTTCTTGGTGACAATTTTAAGGGTTTGAGGAATCTCTAGTTGAGGATTTGGTAATATTCTAACAGGTTGGTTGAGGATAAATCCTTATTCTTTTGAGTGTTTTAGGTATGAGTAGTAGTGTTATATGACTCATTCCTATATTAGGTGAACATGGAAAAGATGTTTGAAGAACCACTTCCTCGTGACACCTCATGTGAGGATTTCATCTTTTTAGGTGAAGGACTAGAGGAATTCACACAAATTACTAATCCCTTGGGTTTGGAACCTACCCCTGAGACTATAATGACATTTATAGACTCACTAGGACATGCAAAAGAAGTCATCATGCATGGAAGGAATTTGGTGGACATAGAATCATGATATGACATACCTAAGAAATCAGCTAAGGTATTATATAACATGTAACAGTTGTACTTAGAGAATTCCTTGTAAAACACATCAAATCCTTGAAGGAAGAAATCTTTCATATTTACATTCATGTTAAGTTCATCAAAATATAGAGTAAGGGATTTGTCACCTTACGCAAGAACAAATATCCCTTACACTACCTCAAGGATAGGGATATGTGAAGATAAAGGGAAGAGTTTAAATCTACTAGAGTACTAGGAAATCAACTTAAACTAGATAAAGTAATTCTAATTACATCAAAGAAAATATAATTATACTAGGATAATATAAAAAATATGGAAATGTTGATAAAACATAGATTACAATATGTATAGGTATTTTACCTTCATAAATTGAAACTACACAACATAAGGAACATACCATATAATTTTGAAGCTCTTAGCCTCAAACAATAACACATTGTGGAGACATCTAGGTGCCACATTGGAGTCCTAGATAACATAGAACAAATGAGTCATGAACCAGGGTAATTGGTCTTCAAGGTCTAGATCTAAATATCTGCACACCACCTACACAAACATAGATAAGAAAATTCTTGTAGCCATAAAGAGGCTTACCTTAGTCATACCCCCTCTTTAGTGTTCCCACCTCCACAAACAACTAAATAGATAGATATGTAGTAAACTAAAAGGGAGACAAGTAATAGAAATAAATGTATGGCTAGTGGAAGAGAAACTCTATTACACAAAGAAGGGCAATAAGTACAAATAGGTAACCTACTAATTCAACCATAAGTTTGAATAACTTTACCGATAACTTCCAAATACCGAAACATATAACTGATGTAATGAAATAGAAGTAAATAACATAAAAAATCCATACATGCATCACACATAACACACTATTTTCTTACATTTAAACCCTCGGCTAGAGGGAGAAAACCATAGTGGGGATAACACCCATAAGCCTTTCACTATAGTAAAAAGGTTTTCCCTATAAGGAGCTATAAATACCCTTTCTAAGGGTTCACCTTATTAGGAGTGACTAATACACTACTAAAAGTACAATGAGATCTATTAATATCTACCTCTCTAGAGGATTTAAGACTCTTTTTTGTGAGTACACCCAAATAAGGGATTTACTATGGAAGACCAGTTCAAGTCCACCCAATAAAGGGATTTTTATTGTTGCAACTATTAGGGAACAACAAGTAATGATCTGGATGTAGCACTCCTTTCCTATAAGATCCAATCTATTCTCTGATCTTTGTAACTACTTTCTAATATTCCTCTACTCAAAACCTTGATTGTAACCCTAAAAATCAAGAATTTTACTTCATACAACCAACTTACTTCATCATTCTTCATCATCATTTCCAATAAGAAGAGTACCCAATAAATACTCAACTAGCACCACCTTAACCTTCTCCAAAATTTATCTTTCAATCTTCCTTCTCAAATACATCTCATCTAAATACATATCTCGATGTAGTAAATCATTTTCTAGAACCACATCAATCCATCATAAGGTCTACATGTGATATTCCCAAGAATAGTCAAAGCCCTTTTGAGTATCCTAAACATCTTCTGAAATCTTCCTCATTTTTCTTGAGTGTATAAATGACAACTCATGAAATTATTATTATTTAAGACACTTCACCATAACAACTATATTATACACTACAATATCGATACTGGTCATTGATCTAAGACCTACCACTAGTAGCTAAAGAACATAAGCTCTTTAACCTGTAGCCTCTTCTGCCACTCAAATCCTTGCACACCGATTGTCCAAATGAGTTGCAATTGTAACTATAAAGTGTTATGATCATATCTATGCTATTTCTAAGATCATTCCACTTAAATCCTTCTCAAACATCACTGATACCAAAATCTCCATCTGTAGTCATTCTTCCTGTACACCACTCATTGTACTTATCTGATTCCTTCTTACTGATTGAAAAATGACCTTATCGATTGTCCCAATCATTTGATATGACTATGTTTTCATCATTAAAAACCAACTCACAATCGTTGATGGTCGCTAACCAAAATCCATTACAATTCCAACAATCTCCTCCTTTGCCATTGATGACAAACTGTTGGTGTAATTAAGTAAATACTAATTACACTTTACTTAAGTTTACTTAGGATAATGCATTTACATATTAGTAGTCATTAAGATACCTAGGAGTTTTCATTTCATTTTAGCACATGGTGTAGGACAAATTCCACTTTAGGTGGTGATAGTTGTCACCTCATATATCTTTGTGTGTGAGATCCACCTATGTGCTCTTATCATATTATCATCCTCTCATTGTTGCATATGTTGCACATACTTTGATGTACAATGGAGGATGATCCACCTTTGGTGGACATGTGATTCCACCTAGTGTGGTTGATAGGTTATCATCTACTTATCATGTAGTCTTATCACACTACCTATATATTTAGGCACTCCTACTTTGTATTCAATTCAATTGGATATAATCAATTATTTGATCATTTTTCCTATCTCTCTTGTGCTATAAATCAAGATTCTATTTCTTGAAGATGTTAGTGATGATGAAATTGACGAAGAACAAGGTGAAGTAGAACCTGCACCGATGATGGATCAAGGTGAGGAAAGATTTTTGAAGGCTTTGACAAATTTGAAATCTACACCACACTTTAATCCTCTTGAGTATAGTGGAAAATTGGATTCTGATGAACTAGTGGATTGGATCACCAAGATGGAAAAGTACTTTGAATATGAAACTATACCTGAGGAAAAGAAGGTGAAAATTGCAAGCACAAAGTTGAAAAGTCATGCATCCTTGTAGTGGGAACATATGCAGTTGGATAGAAAGAGGAAAGGCAAAGACAAAATCAAGGTATGGAATAAAATGGTGAATAAATTGAAAGGAAAGTTTTTACCTTGTGATTGTCAGATTAACCTAGTTAGGCGAATGCAAAGTTTGAGGTAGAAAGATAGATTGGTAAAAGAATATAATGAGGAATTATATAGATTAGATATCAGATTTGGACATGATGAAGATGATGTGAAAAGAATTTCTAGGTACCTGAATGGATTGAGAGTTTCCATCCAAGAAGAAATCAGTTTGGTCAAATTGGAGAACATTGAAGAGGCTTATCAATTTACATTGAAAGCTAAGGAGAAATTGAATAAGAGACATGAGAAAAGACAAAGAGGTAGAGGTGGTAGATTCCCTAGAGGAAGAGGTAGATCTTATGGTGGAAATAGTAGATCTAGACCTGAAAAGAAAAATTTAGATAAAGGAAAGACCGAGTGGAAAGGTGAAAGTTCATCTAGAGGTAGAGAAAATAACTACCAAGGTGGTTATAATAGAGGTGGCTTCCGAGGAACTTGTTACAATTATGGAGAAGAAGGACATAGATCATTTGAGTGTACACATGCAAGTAAGAAATTCGGTAGCAGTATAAATGCTTTGGTGCAAGAAGAGTCACCAAATGAACCTAAGAAGGAAAAGAACTTGATGGTAAGGAGATTAGTTTGGAGTGAAAGTAATAAGGAAGATCCTATAAGGAAAAGTTCGTTCAAGACCAGATGTAGAGTTTCTGATGAATTTTGGAAAGTAATCATTGACAGTGGTAGCTCGGAGAACTTGGCATCTGAGGAAATGGTTACAAAGTTGTAGTTGAAAAAGTTGGAACATCTGAAGCCCTATCCAATATCATGGATCATAGATGAGCATACACCCTTGGTAAGTGAACAATGTTATGTGAATTTGAAAATTGGAATGGACTATGATAAGGTGTTATGTGATATCATGCCTATGAATTGTTGTCATATTTTGTTGAGTAGACCTTGGCAATATGATAGACATGCTATATATGATGGGAGATTGCATAAATATACTATTTGGGATGATGGAAGAAGACAAATCTTGTTACCTTTGATTGAAAAACCTATTAGTAATGGTTGCACATCTGTGAAAGTTTGCTTGATGGAAGGAAGAAAGTCTGTTAAGGATTTGAAGAAGAATGTTGTATGTTTTGATGTGATTCCTAACAAACTGAGTAAGAAAACATAGGATAGTATCCCTGAGGAGATTGATAAGTTACTCACCAAGTATAGTGAAATCATTTTTGATAATGTACTTGATGGTTTGCCACCGAAGAGAAGCATTGATCATTGCATCAATCTAATCCCTATAGCTAGTTTACCACATAACGCACCACATCAGTTGACACCTATCAAGAATTAGGAATTGAATTGACTGATTCAAGAATTGTTGAAGAAAGGTTTGATCTGATAAATTTTGAGTCCTTGTGTAGTACCTTTTGTATTGGAACCTAAGAAGAATGGATAATATGTATTGATTCCAGAGGAATCAACAAGATAATAGTGAAATATCATTTTCCTATACTGAGAATGGATGATATAATGAAAATTTTGAGTGGAGAAAAGTATTTTACCAAAATTGATTTGAAAAGTGGGTATGATCAGATCAGAATTAGAGAAGGTGATGAATGGAAGACTGCTTTCAAGACAAAAGAAGGTTTGTATGAGTGGTTGGTTATGCCTTTTGGTTTAACTAATGCACTGAGTACTTTTATGAGGTGGATGAATGAAGTTTTGAAGAAATTCTTGGGTAAATTTGTGATTGTATACCTAGATGATATTATGATATTTAGTAAAATGAGAGAAGAACATTTTTTGCATGTTAAACAAGTATTGTGGAGATTGAAAGAAGAAAAGTTGCTAATAAATTTGAAAAAGTGTTCATTCATGAAAGAGGAGATTGTGTATTTGGGATTTGAGATTTTAGTTGATGGTTTGAAAATGGATCATGAAAAGGTTGAAGCTATTTTAAATTGGCCTACACCTGAGAAAGCTAGTGAGGTAAGAACATTTCATGGTTTGGTGGTTTTTTACTGAAATTTCATTAGGAATTTCAGTTCAATTTGTAATGCTATGACTGAGACTATGAGAGGAGATAAAAGAGAATTCAAGTGGACACATGGAGCTGCTAAAAGTTTTGAGACTCTGAAGTAGAAGGTTACTAAATTGCCTATTTTAGCATTGCCTAATTTCAATAAAGTATTTCAAGTGGAATGTGATGCAAGTGGAAGTGCAATAGGAGCTGTGTTGAGTCAAGAAGGTAAACCTATTGCTTTCTTTAGTGAAAAATTGAATGATGCAAAAAGAAAATAGTCTATGTATAATCAAGAATTCTATGCTATTGTTCAAGAACTGAAGAAATGGACACATTATTTGATACCAAGTGAATTTGTATTGTATACCGATCATAAAGCTTTATAGTATTTGGGTAGCTAGAATAAGTTGAATTAGAGACATATGAAATGGGTTGAATATTTGAAAAGTTATACATTTGTGATAAATAATAAGAGTGGATTCAATAACTGAGTTGCTGATCCATTGAGTAGAAGGAGATCTTTGATGATCAAGATGAAAATTGAAGTTCTTGGTTTTGATGACATGAGAGATTCTTATGAATTTGATCCCGATTTTTCTAAGCCATTGAGAAAGTGCAGAGCACCTATTCAAGATCAATCGAGTACTAAATGGGAATAATATTTCATTCAAGAAGGTATGTTGTTTAAAGGTATTCAGTTGTGTATACCGAAAGGATCAATGGGAACTAATCTGAGAAAAGAGAAACATAGTAGTGGTTTGACTAGACACTTTGGTATTGATAAAACATTGAATTTTCTTAAGGAGAAATACTTTTGGCCATAGTTGTATAACGATGTTCATAAATTTGTGAAAAGTTATGGAATTTTTCAAGTTACAAAAGGAGCAAGTCAAATTACTAGATTGTTGATGTAGGAGCATCCTGGGTGTAAGAGCAATCTTGCATCACCCAAAAATATTATTTATGTTTTTGTATTCTATAAGGGCTATCTTGTGCAGAGCTGCTATTTATGGAAACTTGCTTTTTTTAGTATGTTGGTCATACGATCTTAGAATGTTTTGATTTTACATGTGGAAGTTCATCTCAATCATATCAACCTGCCAGTAAAGTTTCATGGCTAGATCAGGTCTAGTTTTGAAGATATTGAAGATTTTCGGTATTGGCAGTAGGGTACAAAAACTTTCAACTCAGTTTTGAAGGCTTTAGAGGCCTCATATGAGGTCAAAAATTAGGGTGACAAGTGCTTGCACAAGTCAAGCCTATAGAGCACTTTGTGGGCTTTCTGAAATGGGGATATAATAGTCAATCGGGTCAACTGGTGATGACTTATGGTCTCCAAAAGTTGGGCCTCCTAAAATGGCGGAAAATAATTTTCCTTCAAAATTTTTGTTCAGGTTTCAAAAGTTATTTTGAGCCGACTTTGATGTAATAAATTGAAAAATAAAATAATTCTAAATTGGTCAGCCCTAAGAGCTAAATTTTTGGAACTTTCTCGGATGATGGAAAATGCCTATATAAAGAAGGCCCGTAGTGTTGTCTAGGGCAGTTCTGGGTAGTAGATCTGGGTATTGATTTGAGGCTTTGTCCTATAGAATATTGTAAGGGAATGCCCATGTGGCTTTGCATATTATAATTTTGAAAGTTTGTAATTCCACATTTGTGGAGATAATAAGAAGCCAAATTTCTGTTCTTGCATATTGTTGTTGATTCTCTATTTTTCTTATGTGTTTGTGGTATTAAGAGGAGCACCCTTCATCAAGTGGTATTAGAGTAGGAGTTTCTGAGTATGTAAAAAGATCACCAAAAATGAGGAAGTTTGCACCAGGACTATGGTTAGGGTTTCAGCGTGCAACGTTAAAATGCCTCAAGGAAGGGAACATGGTGGAAGAGATTAGTAGAGGAATGAATCTTAATGTCAGAGATGAAAGTGAGGATGAAGCCGAAGAAGGAAATGATGATCAAGAAGAAGAAGGTGAAATTTTGAATCAAGAAGAAGAAAGACTTTTCTGGGCCATTTCCAAGATCGAGAAAAGACCTAAGATCAAGGTTCCAACATTTTCTTGAAATCTTAACCTAGAAGAATTAATCAACTGGATCAATGAATGTGAAGAATATTTTGAGTATGAAGATATTGAGGATCCTGATAGGATCAAATTCATGAAGGCCAGACTGAAAGGTTATGCGAAGATCTGGTGGCAAGAGATTCAATTGGAGTGAAATAGGAGAGGAAAGGATAAAATCACAAGATGGGATTGGATGGTGGATAAATTGAAGTGACAGTTCATCCTTGTTGATTATGAGCTTGACCTACTGAAGAAAATGAAAAGTTTGAAGCAAGGGGGATGATATGTCTAGGAATATACAGAGGAGTTCTATCGAATCCTCATTAGATCATGCCATGCAGAAGCTGATAAGGAGAAAGTTGCCCATTATCTTAATGCGTTAAGGCCAAGCATTCAAGAGGAGCTGAATCTAGTTTGAATAAATAGTATTGAAGAGGCATACCAGTTTTCCTTAAAAGTAGAGCAAAAGCTGAACAAGAAGTTTGAGAGCAGAGAAAATGGAAGAGGTTGCTATGGATGATCATGTGGACAGTCATATGGAGGCTGAAAAGAAGATCTGAAAAATAAGGATGAGGCTAGTAGCAGTCAAAATTAGAGAGGAAACAATTCCAATCATTTCCAAGATCAGAACAATAGAGATCAAAGAGGAAGAGGATAGGGTTTAGGAAGAGGAGGCTTCTGTGGAACATGTTTTCACTATGGAGAAGAAGGTCATAGGGTGTTTGAATGTCCTCAACACCAAGGAAGGATGGATAGGATGAATGAAGGCCAAGCCAAAGTTGCACATGTAGATAAAGATATCAGATCATCAAATTTTAAAGATGCTGAAAGAGAAGAAATACTGATTAACAAAAGAGTCCTACTGAGTGGTGAGAATGAACCTGAACAAAGGAGGAGCCTGTTTGCACTAGATGCAAGTGTGAGAGTAAATGTTGTGATGTGATTATTGATAGTGGAAGCACTAACAATTTGGTGTCAGAAGAGATGGTGACAAAGTTGACGCTTAAGAGAAAGAAACACCCACATCCATATCGGATTGCCTGGGTGCAAGATGACCAGAAGGTGATGGTCAGTGAATAGTGCCTAGTAAAGTTCAAGATTGGCAAGTACCATGATGAGGTACTATGTGATATCATATCTATGGATGCATGTCTCATGTTGTTGGGTAGGCCATGATAGTTTGACAGATGTGTTGTATAGGATGGTTGTACGAATACTTATTCCCTAACAAAGGATGGAGTTTGACATAAGCTAAAGCCATTGAAGGAGACTGAAGAAAAGGTATCTAGTAATGCGAGAATAACTTTTGTTGATGGAAGAAAAATTCCTAGATGGTATGAGGTATGAGCATGTGTGTTTTACTTTAATTCTAAAATTTGGTAAAGATGAAGTAGAGGATGTACCTATAGAGGTTTTAGATTTGTTGAATGAGTTTCAGGATATTGTATCTAATAATGTACCTGATGGATTACCACTGGTAAGGAAGATCAGTCATCAAATAGATTTCATTATAGGAACCAATTGGCCAAACAAAGTAGCACGTAGAATGACACTGGCAGAAAGTGAAGAGTTGAACAGAAAAGTGCATGACTTGTTACAGAAGGGATTGATTCGAGAGAGCTTGAGTCCATGTGCTCTACTAGCGGTATTAGCACCAAAGAAGAATGGAGAGTGGAGGACGTGTACAGATACCAGAGCAATAAATAAAATCACAATCAAGTACAGGTTTACATTGCCATGAATGGATGATATTATGGACTCTTTGAGTGGAGCTCTGTATTTCTCAAAGAAAGATCTAAAGAGTGGATAACACTAGATTCAGATCAGAGAAGGAGATGAATGGAAGACTGCCTTCAAAAAAAAGAAATGATTGTATGAGTGGTTAGTCACGCCTTTTGGGCTAACCAATGCATCAAGCACATTCATGAGGCTGATGAATGAGGTTCTGAAAGAATTTTTGGGTAATTTTGTCATTGTTTACCTAAATGATATTTTGATCTTTAGTAAGACATTAGAGGAGCATATGATGCATATTCGTATGAAGTTTGAGAAGCTGAGAGAAGAGAAATTGTTGATTAATTTGAAGAAGTGTAGTTTTGTGAAGAAATAGTTAGTGTATTTGGGATTTTTAGTTTCACTAGAAGGTCTAAAAATGGACCCAAAGAAGGTACAAGCTATCATTGAATGGCCTACTCCAAGGAGTGCTACTAAGAGTTATACATTTGTTTTGAAACAAAAAAGTGGAAATTCTAACAAGGTTGTAAATGTGCTTAGCAGAAGGCAACTAATGCTGACAAAAATACAGATTGAGGAGGTTGGGTTCAAGAAACTCAAGAATTTATATCCAGAGGACCCTGATTTTAGTGAAGCTTGGAAAGCTTGTAAACAATCTGCTAATCTAGATAGAATGAAGTGGCTAGATTTCATCATTCAAGATGATATGCTATTCAGAGGGAGTCAGTTGTGCATTCCAAGAAGCTCTACAAGGGAGAAGCTCATCAAGGAGAAGCATAGCTGAGGATTGGCTAGACATTTTGGTCATGATAAAACCCTTGTGTTGGTTAGTGAGAATTATTATTGGCCACAGTTGCAGCAAGATGTGAAGAAGTTTGTACAGAGTTGCAGAGTATGTTAGATGGTGAAAGGAGTGAAGCAGAATATAGGGCTATACCAGCCATTACCTATACCAGAGAAGCCTTGAGAGGATATCAGTATGGACTTTGTTCTTGGATTACCAAGGACACAGTGGGGACATGATTAAATTTTTGTGGTGGTTGATAGATTTTTGAAGATGGAACATTTCATTCCCTGCAAGAAGACTAATGATAATATTCATATAGCAGAATTGTTTTTCAGAGAAGTAGTGAGACTACATGGTTTGCCAAAGACCATAGTTTTAGATCAAGACACCAAATTTGTAGGCTATTTCTAGTGAACATTGTGGAAGAAGATGAAGACACATTTAAAATTTAGTTCATCACATCATCCACAGACTGATTGACAAATAGAGGTGGTGAATAGCAGTTTGGAAAATTTGCTGAGATGTTTGGTTGGAGATAAGCCGATAGGATGGGATTTGATTTTACCATAGGAATAATTTGCATACAATAATTCTATCAATAGGAGTACTGGTAAATCACCATTCCAGATTGTATATGGAAATAGTCCTAGAATTGCATCTGAGTTGAGGAAGATAGATAAAGGAGAAATAAGTAGTGCTAAAGCTGAGGATTTTGTAGAACACTTGAGGAACATCCATGAGGAGGTGAGGAAGCACATTACCAAGATGAATGCACAGTATAAGGCTAAGGTAGATGAGAAAAGGAGGCATAAAGCATTTCAGGTTGGAGATGAAGTCATGGTTCATTTGCAGAAGGAGCGATTTCCAGTTGGTACATATAAAAAATTGAAAATGAATAAGTTTGGGCCATGTAAAATACTAAAGAAGCATGATTCAGGAAATGCATATGAAGTAGAATTGCCTACTGAACTAAATATTTCGCCAGTGTTTAACATTTTAGATATGACAGAGTATCATGAGGGAGGTGTTGAAGATGAGATCACTGTAGCACAGTGGAGTATTCCAGCAACTAGTTCAGATACCAAAGAGATTAAGGATATACTAGATTGTCATGTTGGCAGAAGCACAAGGAACAAGACATATCAAGAATATCTGGTCAAATGGAAAGGATGACCTGTTGAAGATTCATCATAGCTAACAAAGGAGGAGGTTAACTGTCTTGGTTTTCCTCTACACACCTAAGACATGATGGGGTCACTTCTCAAATTACCTTGGGTGTCTGATGCAGGAGCATCCTGGGTGTAAGAGCAATCTTGCATCACCCAAAAATATTATTTTTATTTTTGTATTCTATAAGGGCTATCTTGTGCAGAGCTGCTATTTATGAAAAATTTCTATTTTTAGTAAGTTGGTCATATGATCTCAGAATATTTTGATTTTACATGTGGAGGTTCATCTCAGTCATATTAGCCTGCTAGTAAAGTTTCATGGCTAGATCAGGTCTAGTTTTAAAGAATTGAAGATTTTCGGTATTGGTAGAAGGGTACATAAAATTTGAACTCAGTTTTGAAGGGTTTAGAGGCCTTAGATGAGGTTGAAAATTAGGGTGATGGGTGCTTGCACAAGTGAAGCATGTAGAGCACTTCATGGCCATTCCGAAATGGGGTTATAATAGTCAATCATGTCAATTTGTGATGACTTATGGTTTCCGAAAGTTAGGCCACCTGAAATGGCAGAAAATATTTTTCCTTCAAAATTTCTATTCGAGTTTCAAAAGTTATTTTGAGCTGACTTTGATGTAATGAATTGAAAAATAAAATAATTCTAAGTTGGTCAGCCCTAAGGGCTAAATTTATGGAACCTTCTCAAGCGGTGGAAAATGCCTATATAAAGAAGGCCCGTAGTGTTGTCTAGGGCAATTCTGGGTATTGATTCGAGGCTTTATCCTACAGAATATTGTAAGAGAATTTTGATGTGGCTTTGCATATTGTAATTCTAAAAGTTTGTAATTCCACATTTGTGGAGATAATAAGAAGCTAATTTTTTGTTCTTGCATATTGTTGTTATTTCTCTATTTCTGTTATTTGTTTGTGGTATTAAAGGGAGCACCCTTCATCAAGTGGTATCAGAGCAGGAGTTCCTAAGTGTGTAAATAGATCATCGACTATGAGGTAGTTTGCATAAAGACCGTGGTTAAAGTTTCGGTGATGCCTCTAGGAAGGGAACGTGGCAGAAGAGCTGGTGTTGTAATACCTGAGGTTAGAGCACTCTAGAGACAAGTGTGAGCATTGTAAGAAGAGATTCATAGAGGAAAATGAATCTTAATGTCAGAGATGAAAGTGAGGATGAAGCAGAAGAAGGAAATGATGATCAAGAAGAAGGTGAAATTTTGAATCAAGAATAAGAAAGGCTTTTTTGGGCCATTTCCAAGATTGGGAAAACACCTAAGATAGAGGTTCCAACATTTTCTAGAAATTTTAGCCTAGAAGAATTGATCGACTGGATCAATGAATGTGAAGAATATTTTGAGTATGAAGATATTGAGGATCTTGATAGGGTCAAATTCATGAAGGCTAGACTGAAAGGTCATGTGAAGATCTAGTGGCAAGAGATTCAATTGGAGAAAAATAGGAGAGGAAAGGATAAAATCAAAAGATGGGATCGAATGGTGGATAAATTGATGTGACAGATCATCCCTGTTGATTATGAGCTTGACTTACTAAAGAAAATGCAAAGTTTTAAGCAAGCGGGATAATTTGTCCAGGAGTATACAGAGGAGTTCTATTGAATCCTCATTAGAACATGCCATGTGGAAGTTGATAAGGAGAAAGTTTTCTATTACCTTAATGGGTTGAAGCCAAGCATTCAGGAGGAGCTGAATCTAGTTCAAATGAATAGTATTGAAGAGGCATAAAAGTTTTCCCTAAAAGTAGAGCAAAAGCTGAACAAGAAGTTTGAGAGCAGAGAAAATGGAAGAGGTCACATTGGAGGATCTGGTGGACAATCATATGGAGGCTGAAATGAAGATCTAAAAAAGAAGGATGAGGCCAGTAGTAGTCAAAATTAGAGAGGAAATAATTTCAATCATTTCCAAGATCAGAACAATAGAGATCAGAGAGGAAGAGGAAGAAGACAGGGTTCAGGAAGAGGAGGCTTCCGTAGAACATGTTTTCACTATGGAGAAGAAGGTCATAGGGAATTTGAATGTCCTCAATGCCAAGGAAGGATAGATAGGAGGAATGAAGGCTAGGCCAAAGTTGGACATGTAGATGAAGATGTCATATCATCAAATTTTGAAGATGTTGAAAGAGGAGAAACACTGATTAAAAGAAGAGTCCTACTGAGTGGTGAGAATGAACCTGAACAAAGGAGGAGCCTGTTTCACACTAGATGCAAGTGTGAGGGTAAATATTGTGATGTGATTATTGATAGTGGAAGCACTGACAATTTGATGTTAGAAGAGATGATGAAAAAGTTGAAGCTCAACAGATAGAAACACCCACATCCATATCAGATTGCCTGGGTGTAGGATGACCACAACATCATAGTCAGTGAACAGTGCCTAGTAAAGTTGAAGATTGGTGAGTACCATGATGAGGTACTATGTGATATCATATCTATAGATGCATGTTACATGTTGTTGGGTAGGCCGTGGTAGTTTGACATATGTGATGTACATGATGGTCATGTGAATACTTATTCGCTGACAAAAGATGGAGTGTGAGATAAGCTAAAAAAATTGAATGAGACCGAAGAAAAGGTATGTAGTAATGCAAGAATAACTTTTGTTGATGGAAGAAAATTCCTAGATGGTATGAGGCATGAGCATATGTTTTTTTTTTTAATTCCAAAAGTTGGTAAAGAGGAAGTAGAGGATGTACCTGTAGAGGTTTTAGATTTGTTGAATGAGTTTCAAGATATTGTATTTGATAATGTACCTAATGGATTACCATCAGTAAGGAATATTATTCATCAGATGGATTTGATTCCAGGAGTGAGTTTTCCAAACAAGGCAGCACACAGAATGACACCAGCAGAAAGTGAAGAGTTGAAAAGACAAGTGCATGAGTTGTTACAGAAGGGATTGATTCGTGAGAGCCTGAGTCCATGTGATGTACCAACAATATTAGCACCAAAGGAGAATGGAGAGTGCAGGACGTGTACAGATTCTAGAGCAATAAATAAGACCACAATCAAGAACAGGTTTACATTGCCATGAATGGATGATATTATGGACTATTTGAGTGGAGCTGTGTATTTCTCAAAGATAGATCTAAAGAGTGGATATCACCAGATTTGGAATAGAGAATGAGATGAATGGGAGACTACCTTCAAGACAAAGGAAGAACTATATGAGTGGTTAGTCATGCCTTTTGGGCAAACCAATGCATCAAGCACTTTCATGAGGCTGATGAACAAGGTTATGAAAGAATTTCTAAGTAAGTTTGTCATTGTTTACCTAGATGATATTTTGATCTTTAGTAAGACATTGGAGGAGCATATGATGCATATTCGTATGGTATTTGAGAAGCTGAGATAAGAGAAATTGTTGATTAATTTGAAGAAGTGTAGTTTTCTGAAGAAAGAATTAGTGTATTTGGGATTTATAGTTTTAGTAGAAGGTCTAAAAATGGACCTAGAGAAGGTACATGCTATCCTTGAATGGCCTACTCCAAGGAGTGCTACTAAGAATTATACATTTATTTTAAAATACAGAAGTGAAAAGTCTAATAGGGTTGCAGATGTGCTTATCACAAGGCAACTATTGCTGACAGAGATGTAGATTGAGGTAGTTGGGTTCAAGGAGCTCAAGAATTTATATCCAGAAGATCTTGATTTTGGTGAAGCTTGAAAGCTTGTAAAGAACCTGTTACTCTAGACAGAACAAAGTGGCTGGATTTCATCATTCAGGATGATATGCTATTTAGAGGGAGTCAGTTGTGCATTCCAAGAAGCTCTATGAGGGAGAATCTCATCAAGGAGAAGCATAGCGAAGGATTGGTTGGACATTTTGGTCATGATAAAACCCTTGCATTGGTTAGTGAGAATTATTATTGGCCACAATTGCAGCAAGATGTGAAGAAGTTTGTATAGAATTGTAGAGTATGTCAGATGGTGAAAGGAGTGAAGTAGAATATAGGGTTATACTAGCCATTACTTGTACCAGAGAAGCCTTAGGAGGATATCAGTATGGACTTTGTTCTAGGATTACCGAGGACTCAGCGGGGACATGATTCAATTTTTGTGGTAGTTGATAGATTTTCAAAGATGAGACATTTCATTCCCTGCAAGAAGACTAATGACGCTATTTATATAGCAGAATTATTTTTCAGAGAAGTAGTGAGACTACATGGTTTGCCAAAGACCATAGTTTTAGATCAAAACACCAAATTTTTAGGCTATTTCTAGCGAACATTGTGGAAGAAGATGAAGATAGATTTGAAATTCAGTTCATCACATCATCCATAGACTGATGGACAAACGAAGGTGGTGAATAGGAGTTTGGGAAATTTTTTGAGATGTTTGGTTGGAGATAAGCTAACAAGATGGGATTTGATCTTACCACAGGAAGAATTTGCATACAATAATTCTGTCAACAGGAGTACTGGTAAATCACCATTCCAGATTGTATATGGAAATAGTCCTAGAAATGCATCTGAGTTGAGGAAGATAGATAAAGGAGAAATAAGTAGTGCTGAAGTTGAGGATTTTACAAAACACTTGAGGGACATTCCATGAGGAGGTGAGGAAGCACATTACCAAGATGAATGCATAGTATAAGGCTAAGGCAGATGAGAAAAGGAGGCATAAAGAATTTTAGGTTGGAGATAAAGTCATGGTTCATTTGTAGAAGGAGTGATTTCCAGTTAGTACATATAACAAATTGAAAATGAAGAAGCTTGGGCCATGTAAAATACTAAAGAAGCATGATTTAGGAAATGCATATGAAGTAGAATTGCCTACTGAGCTGAATATTTCACCAGTGTTTAACATTTCAGATCTTATAGAGTATCATGAGGGAGGTGTTGAAGATGAGATCACCGTAGCACAGTGCGTTATTCTAAGAACTAGTTTAGATAGTAAAAAGATTGAGTATATACTGGATAGTTGTGTTGGCAAAAGCACAAGGAATAGGACATATGAAGAATAACTGGTCAAATGGAAAGGATGACCTATTGAAGATTCATCATGGCTGACAAAGGAGGAGGTTAACTATTTTGGTTTTCCTCTACACACCTGAGACATGACAGGGCCACTTCTCAAATTACCCCAGGTGTCTAATGCAGGAGCAGCCTGGGTGTAAGAGCAATCTTGCATCACCCAAAAATATTATTTCTATTTTTGTATTCTATAAGGGCTATCTTGTGCGGAGATGCTATTTATGGAAACTTTCTATTTTTAGTAAGTTGGTCATATGATCTTGGAATGTTCTAATTTTACATGTGGAGGTTCATCTTAGTCATATCAGCCTCCCAATAAAGTTTCATGGCTAGATCAGGTCCAGTTTTGAAGGTATTGAAGATTTTTGGTATTGGTAGCAGGGTACAAAAGCTTTGAACTCTATTTCGAAGGTTTTAGAGGCCTCAAATGAGGTCAAAAATTAGGGTGATAGGTGCTTGTGCAATTTGAGCCTGTAGAGTGCTTCGTGGCCTTTCTGAAATGTGGTTATAATAGTCAATCGGGTCAACTGGTGATGACTTATGGTCTTCGAAAGTTGGGCCACCTAAAATGGTAGAAAATAAATTTTCTTCAAAATTTCTATTCGAGTTTCAAAAGTTATTTTGAGCCGTCTTTGATGTAATAAATTGAAAAATAAAATAATTCTAAGTTGGTCGGGCCCTAAAGGCTAAATTTCTGGAACCTTCTTAGGTGGTGGAAAATGCCTATATAAAGAAGGCCCGTAGTGTTGTCTAGGGTAGTTCTAGGTATTGCTTCAAGGCTTTGTCCTACAGAATATTGTAAGGGAATGCACATGTGGCTTTGCATATTGTAATTCTAAAAGTTTGTAATTTGACATTTGTGGAGATAATAAGAAGCCAATTTTTTGTTCTTGCATATTGTTGTTGTTTCTCTATTTTTGTTATGTGTTTGTGGTATTCAGGGGAGCACCTTTCATCAAGTGGTATCAGAGTAGGAGTTCTTGAGTGTGTAAATATATCACCAACTATGAGGTAGTTTTCACTAGGACCGTGGTTAGGGTTCCAATGCGCATCATGAAAATATCTCCAGGAAGGGATCGTGGTAGAAGAGCTGGTGTTGTAACACCTGAGGTTAGAGCACTCTAGAGACAAGTGCAAGAATTGCAAGAAGAGATTTGCAAAGGAATGAATCTTAATGTCAAAGATGAAAGTGAGGATGAAATCAAAGAAGGAAATGATGATCAAGAAGAAGAAGGTAAAATTTTGAATCAAGAAGAAGAAAGGCTTTTCCAAGCCATTTCCAAGATCAGGAAAAGACCTATGATCAAGGTTCTGACATTTTCTAGAAATCTTAACCCATAAGAATTGATTGACTGGATCAATGAATGTGAAGAATATTTTGAGTATGAAGATATTGAGGATACTGATAGGGTCAAATTCACGAAGGCCAGACTGAAAGGTCATGCGAAGATCTAGTGAAAAGAGATTCAATTGGAGTGAAATAGGAGAGGATAGGATAAAATCACAAGATGGGATTGGATGGTGGGTAAATTGAAGTGACAATTCATCCCTATTGATTATGAGCTTGACCTACTAAAGAAAATACAAAGTTTGAAGCAAGCGGGATGATCTGTCCAGGAGTATACAGAGGAGTTCTATCAAATCCTCATTAGAACAGGCCATGTGAAAGCTGATAAGGAGAAAGTTTCCCATTACCTTAATGGGTTGAGGCCAAGCATTCAGGAGGAGGTGAATCTAGTTTGAATGAATAGTATTGAAGAGGCATACCACTTTTCCCTAAAAGTAGAGGAAAAGTTGAACAAGAAGTTTTAGAGAAAATAAAATGGAAGAGGTCACGGTGGACGATCTGGTGGACGGTCATATGGAGGCCAAAATGAAGATTTGAAAAAGAAGGATGAGGCTAGTAGTAGTCAAAATTAGAGAGGAAACAATTCCAATTGTTTCCAAGATTAGAACAATAGAGATTAGAGAGGAAGAGGAAGAGGATAGGGTTTAGGAAGAGGAGGCTTTTGTGGAACATGTTTTCACTGTGGAGAATAAGGTCACAGGGCATTGGAATGTCCTCAAAGCCAAGGAAGGATGGATAGGAGAAATGAAGGCTAGGCCAGAGCTGCACATGTAGATAAAGATGTTAGATCATCAAATTCTAAAGATGCTAAAAGAGGAAAAACACTGATTAACAGAAGAGTTTTGCTGAGTGGTGAGAATGAACCTGAACAATGGAGGAGCTTATTTCGCACTAGATGCAAGTGTGAGGGTAAATGATGTGACGTGATTATTGATAGTGGAAGCACTGACAATTTGGTTTTAGAAGAGATGGTGACAAAGTTGAAGCTCAAGAGACAGAAACACCCACATCCATATCAGGCTGCCTTGGTGCAGGAACCACAACGTCATGGTCAGTGAATAGTGTGTTAGGAATGAATGCAAAGTATTTTGGTAGTCATTCTATAGTAGTTGTTGCATTCATGACTTGGATTTTCATTGATGTCAACACAGTGATATTCTGGATATCAACAAGAAAGCAGGTACAATTTTTTTTTGCACACATGTTGTATTGCAGACTGGCTTTTGCACTATTAACCATAGGTTAATAACACACCAAAAAACATACCATCAACTGTGCAAAAGCCAATCTGCAATATAGTGTCTTTTGACATTAAGTTGTTGTTGATTTAGTGATGGAATTTCTATCATTGATGTCAATGGGGGAGAGATATACATGAAAAACATTATGGATTGTACGAGAGAGCTGAATGGGAGAACGAAGCAAGATTTAATTTGATATTTTGCAGTGATGTTGCAGTATTAGATTTTTGGAACATTGGATGTTTTTCATCTATGTTGCCATCAATGCCAATGGGGGAGATTGTTAGGAATTAATGAAAGTATTTTGGCAGTCATTCTGTAGCAGTTGTTGTTGCATTCATGACTTGGATTGTCATTGATGTCAACATAGTGATATTCTGGATATCAGCAGGAAAGTAGGTACAGTTTTGTGTTGCACACATGTTGTATTGTAGATTGGCTTTTGCGCAGTTGATGGTATATTCTTTGGTGTGTTATTAAAATATGGTTAACAATGCAAAAAGAAATTCATTCATTCATGAGAGTTATGAGCATTTTGGTGAAAGCAGTGTTTAGACAGTGTTTCTGTGTAGTGATTTTTGGAAATCGGAGGATATCTCTTAGCTGGGATGGAATCTGATTTTTCTTAGTTAAAAGGATGTTGGAGACTCATTAATTATGACATTTTTCATAGTGCAAACTTTGAGGATATGTTTGAAGAAAGTTATAGTTTCTGGAAGCCGACAGTTTTATGTGAATTTTGTGTGTAGCGTGTAGAAATTATTATTTTGTAATTGAGGACCAACTCATTTGTAATTATTTGAGTTTGGTATATAAGAAGGAATTTTTTCCTTGTTGTAATGAGAATTGAGAAAAATAGAATTGAGTAGAGAGGATTGAATTGTGAAAGTTGAGATGCGAATATATGCATGAAGTGAAGAAAAGAGCTAATTCAGTGATGAAGGAAGACTTGTGAGTACAGAGATCTAGAATTGTGATCTTGTGTAGCAAAGAGTTTGGTTTTGGCACAATGTGAAGGAGGTAATATATTTCATATTATTCTATTGAATAATTCTAAAATCTTTTGGACAGTGGGTTCAGAGATCTTGTCATGAAGCTGTTTGGGTAGTGGGTCCTTCTATCTTCCATAAACTCTTAACCGGGTTAGAATCTTTTACCAGGGATTCAAAATCTCCTAACAGGGATTTATATGTACTGAATGTATTTCATAAGACTCCTAACAGGGTCCATCCTCTAACAAGGAACTTTCATTTTAGTGCATTATTTTGTGGGCATCATTCCCCTCGGGGTTTACTCTTTTCAAGAGGTTCCCTAGTCAACATATCTTGTGTTATTGTGCAATTGTGTATGGTTATCTTTCTATGGTTGATTAATACATTGATTATATTGTTTAAAGTATTTGAATGGTTAAATTATTAGATAACTGATTCACCCCCCTCTCAGTTATCTTGGGGATCTTTACTTTCTAACAGAGTGCCTAGTAAAGTTCACGATTGGCGAGTACCATGATGAGGTACTATGTGATATCATATCTATGGATGCATATCACATGTTGTTGGGTAGGCCATGGTAGTTTGAAATATGTGTTGTACATGATCGTCATGCGAATACCTATTCCCTAACAAAGGATGGAGTGTGACATAAGCTAACGCCATTGAAGGAGACCAAAGAAAAGGTATGTAGTAATGCGAGAATAACTTTTGTTGATGGGAAAAAATTCCTAGATGGTATGAGGCATGAGCATGTGTGTTTTGCTTTAATTCCAAAAGTTGGTAAAGAGGAAGTAGAGGATGTACCTGTAGAGGTTGTAGATTTGTTGAATGAGTTTCAGGATATTGTATCTGATAATGTACCTAATGGATTACCACCGGTAAGGAAGATTAGTCATCAGATGGATTTGATTCTAGGAGCCAGTTTTCCAAACAAGGTAGCACATAGAATGACACCAATAGGAAGTGAAGAGTTGAATAGATAAGTGCATGACTTGTTACAGAAGGGATTGATTCGTGAGAGCCTGAGTCCATGTGCTATACCAGTGGTATTAGCACCAAAGAAGAATGGAGAGTGGAGGATGTGTACAGATTCTAGAGGAATAAATAAGATCACAATCAAATATAGGTTTCCAATGCCATGAATGGATGATATTATGGAATGTTTGAGTGGAGCTGTGTATTTCTCAAAGATAGATCTGAAGAGTGGATATCACCAAATTCAGATCAGAGAAGGAGATGAATGGAAGACTTCCTTCAAGACAAAGGAAGGACTGTATGAGTGGTTAGTCATGCCTTTTGGGCTAACCAATGCACCGAGCACTTTCATGAGGCTGATGAATGAGGTTCTGAAAGAATTTCTAGGTAAGTTTGTCATTATTTGCCTAGATGATATTTTGATCTTTAGTAAGACATTGGAGGAGCATATGATGCATATCCATATGGTATTTGAGAAGTTGAGAGAAGAGAAATTGTTGATTAATTTGAAGAAGTGTATTTTTGTGAAGAAAGAGTTAGTGTATTTGGGATTTATAGCTTCAGTAGAAGTTCTAAAAATAGACCCAAAGAAGGTACAGGCTATCCTTGAATGGCCTACTCCAAGGAGTGCTACTGAGAGTTATACATTTTTTTTGAAACACAGAAGTGGAAAGTCTAATAGGGTTGCAGATGCCCTTATCAAAAGGCAACTATTGATGATAGAGATGCAGATTGAGGTGGTTGGGTTCAAGGAACTCAAGAATTTGTATCCAGAGGATCTTGATTTTGGTGAAGCTTGGAAAGCTTGTAAATAACCTATTACTCTAGATAGAATGAAATTGTTGGATTTCATCATTCAAGATGATATGCTATTCAGAGGGAGTCAATTGTGGATTCCAAGAAGCTCTATGAGGGAAAATCTCATCAAGGAGGATCATAGCGAAGGATTGGCTAGACATTTTGGTCATGATAAAACCCTTGCATTGGTTAGTGAGAATTATTATTGGCCATAGTTGCAGCAAGATGTGAAGAAGTTTGTACAGAGTTGCAGAGTATGTCAGATGGTGAAAGGAGTGAAGTAGAATACATGGTTATACCAACCATTACCTATACTAGAGAAGCCTTGGGTGGATATCAGTATGGACTTTGTTCTAGGATTACTGAGGACTCAGCAAGGACATAATTTAGTTTTTGTAGTGGTTGACAGATTTTTGAAGATGACACATCTCATTCCCTGCAAGAAGACTAATGATGTTGTTCATATAGTAGAATTTTTTTTCAGAGAAGTAGTGAGACTATATGGTTTTCCATAGACCATAGTTTTAGATCAAGACACCAAATTTGTAAGCTATTTCTGGTGAACATTATGGAAGAAGATGAAGATAGATTTGAAATTTAGTTCATCACATCATCCACAGACTGATGGACAAATAGAGGTGGTGAATAGGAGTTTGAGAAATTTGCTGAGATGTTTGGTTGGAGATAAGCTAATAGGATGGGATTTGATTTTATCACAGATAGAATTTTCCTACAATAATTCTATCAATAGGAGTATTAGTAAATCACCATTCCAGATTGTATATGGAAATAGTCCCAGAAATGCATCTGATTTGAGGAAGATAGATAAAGGAGAAATAAGTAGTGCTGAAGTTGAGGATTTTGTAGAACACTTGAGGAACATCCATGAGGATGTGAGGAAGCACATTACGAAGATGAATGCATAATATAAGGCTAGGGCAGATGAGAAAAGGAGGCATAAGGAATTTTAGGTTGGAGATGAAGTCATGGTTCATTTGTGGAAGGAGCGATTTCTAGTTGGTACATATAACAAATTGAAAATGAAGAAGTTTGGGCCATGTAAAATACTGAAGAAGCATGATTCAGGAAATGCATATGAAGTAGAATTGCCTACTAAGCTAAATATTTCACCAGTGTTTAACATTTCAGATCTGACAGAGTATCATGAGGGAGATGTTGAAGATGAGACCACCGCAACATAGTGGAGTATTCCAACAACTAGTTCAGATACCAAAGAGATTGAGGATATACTGTATAGTCGTGTTGGCAGAAGCACAAGGAACAGGACATATGAATAATATCTAGTCAAATGGAAAGGATGACCTATTGAAGATTCATCATGGCTGACAAAGGAGGAGGTTAACTGTCTTGGTTTTCCTCTACACACTTGAGATGTGACGGGGTCACTTCTCAAATTACCTCAGGTGTCTGATGCAGGAGCATCCTGGGTGTAAGAGCAATCTTTGATCACCCAAAAATATTATTTCTATTTTTGTATTCTATAAGGGCTATCTTGTGCAGAGCTGCTATTTATGGAAACTTTCTATTTTTAGTAAGTTGGTCATACGATCTTAGAATATTTTGATTTTACATGTGGAGGTTCATCTCAGTCATATCAGCATGCTAGTAAAGTTTCATGGCTAGATCAGGTCTAGTTTTGAAGATATTGAAGATTTTTTATATTGGTAGTAGGGTACAAAAAATTTGAACTCAATTTTGAAGGCTTTAGAGGCCTCGGATGAGGTCAAAAATTAGGGTGACAAGCACTTCTATTATTCAAGCCTGTAGAGCACTTTGTGGCCTTTCCGAAATGGGGTTATAATAGTCAATCGGGTCAACTGGTGATGACTTATGGTCTCCAGAAGTTGGGCCACCTGAAATGGCAGAAAATAATTTTCCTTCAAAATTTCTTTTCGGGTTTCAAAAGTTATTTTGAGCCTACTTTGATGTAATAAATTGAAAAATAAAATAATTCTAAGTTGGTCTGCCCTAAGGGCTAAATTTCTAGAACTTCTCGGGCTGTGGAAAATGCCTATATAAAGAAGGCCCGTAGTGTTGTCTAGGGTAGTTGTGGGTAGTAGATCTGGGTATTGATTCAAGGCTTTTACCTACAAAATATTTTAAGGGAATGCCCATGTGGCTTTGCATATTGTAATTCTGAAAGTTTGTAATTCCACATTTGTAGAGATAATAAGAAGCCAATTTTCTATTCTTGCATATTTTTGTTGTTTCTCTATTTCTATTATGTGTTTGTGGTATTAAGGGGAGCACCTTTCATCAATTGTATACACTGATTTATGTTCCTGAGAAACCTTGGATTGATATCAGTATGGATTTTGTTCTTGGCTTACCGAAGACAATAAGAGGCAATGATTTTAAATTTGTTGTTGTGGATAGATTTTTTAAAATGACACATTTTATACCTTGTAGAAAGACATCATATGCAATTCATATAAAAAATCTCTTCTTTATGGAAATTATTAGATTGCATGGATTACTGAAGAGTATTATCTCTGACCAAGACAATAAATTTGTTGGAAACTTTTGGAAGACCCTTTGGAGAAATTTTGGCACTGAGTTGAAATATAGCTCTATATTTCACCCACAGACCGATGGATAGATAGAAGTTGTGAATAGAAGCTTGGGTAATCTTTTGAGATATTTAGTTGAAGACACACTAAGTAATTTGGATTCTGTGTTGGCACAAGAAAATTTTGCATGCAATAATTCAGTGAATAGGAGTACTTGAAAAACACCTTTTGAGATTGTAAATGGCATACAAGTGAGAGGTATATCAGATTTGAGGGACATTGCTAATGAAAGAAAGAGAAGTTCTAAAGGAGTAAAGTTTGCTAAGTACATGAAGACATTTTATGAAGATGTGAAACATAAGTTGGAGAAAAGTAATCAGAAATAAAAAGACAGAGCTAATAGATCAAGAAGACATAAGACTTTTGTAGTCGGTGATGAAGTAATAGTTCATTTGAAGAAAGGCAGATTTCCTGGTGGAAAATATGGGAAGCTAAAAATGAAGAAGTTTGGTCCTTGTAAGATTTTGAAGATATTTGAAAGTGGAAATAATTATGAGATTGAGTTACTTGATGAAATGGATATATCACCCATTTTCAACATTACTGATTTGTATGAGTACCATGAGCTGAATGAAGAAATGAAATTACTGAATGATTATCCTAAGAAACAGATAGAAGAAGTTGAGTAGAAATTAGATCATACAATTAGCAGAACTACAAGAGGAAAATAGTATATGGAATATCTAGTAAAGTGGAAGAATAGACCGATTGAAGAAAGTTCATGGATTTCACAATCTAAGTTGGATTTAGCTTAGATCATACCTACTTCATGATTCAGAGAATCATTTCAAATAATGCCAAGTTTCTAATGCAGGAGGATCTCAGGTCCTTGCTAATCGTATGTCACCAAATACATGTTTGTGTTTTCCTGTGTTCCTCAGTTCCTTTTTTGACTAAGTTGGTTCAGTGTTGCTCAGTTTCCTTTGTTTACCAATGTTGGTCGGTTATCTCTCTGGCACTCGGTGAATTTCCCTGATCCTCGGTTATCATTTCTTCCTGAGTTATTTATTTTGGATTTCTATTGAGGCTGACTCTTGCATTTATTATTGGTCATAGATTTAATGATGGTATCCATCATTGGGAAGCATGTGGACCTAGGTCTAGTCATTCCTACCGTTGATGGTGGATCTGAAGGGCAACTTGTTCAGTAGCCTCTTGTATAAATGTAGTTGTTTGGTTAGAGTTTAGGAGTCAGTTCAGTTAGAAGACATAAGCAAGAAGATTAGAGATTATTGAAAGATCATCACATGTTGGAGGACTTCTGTACTTGATTGTAATATCTAGCCTAAACCAAGAAGGCCTTACAACTTGACATGTATGAATCAATTGAAGTTAATGTATGAAAGTTTCTGCATTCTATCTCTCTCACTTTTGTGTGTTTTTTCTTCCGTGTATGATCTTTTCAAGGTGGATCTAGTTAGGGTGTACCTTTGGCACCTCTACCCATCCTCCCTCATGTCAGGTGGTATAAGAGCTAAGGTGAGATCTAGATCTAGGTTTGAGGGTTCCTTCTTGTCAAACCCTAGTTGATTTGTTGTGGTGCAGTAGATTTCAATTTGACTTGTAATTACAGAGGGTTTCAAGATAGTTTGTGGGAGGTGAGATGCAGATCTAGGATTGGAAGACATGTTGAGATAACTTGCTACTAGATAAGAAGCTATTGAAATAGCCCAGAGAAGAGGAAGACATCTTGAAGATGTTAGTGATGATGAAAATGAGTAAGAACAAGGTGATGTAGAACCTGCACCGATGATGGATCAAGGTGAGGAAAGATTATTGAAGGATTTGACAAATTTGAAATCTACACCACACTTTAATCCTCTTGAGTATAGTGGAAAATTGGATTTTGATGAATTGGTGGACTGGATCACTGAAATAGAAAAATACTTTGAATATGAGAATGTACCTAAAGAAAAGAAGGTGAAAATTGCAAGAAAAAAGTTGAAAAGTCATGCATCCTTGTGGTGGGAACATTTGGAGTTAGACAAAAAGAGGAAAGGCAAAGAAAAAATCAAGGTATGGAATAAAATGGTGAATAAATTGAAAGGAAAGTTCTTACCTTGTGATTATACAATTAACCTAGTTAGGCAAATGAAAAGTTTGAGGTAGAAAGATAGCTTGGTAAAATAATATACTGAGGAATTCTATAGATTAGATATCAGATCTAGACATGATAAAGATGATGTGGAAATAATTTTTAGATACCTAAATGGTTTGAGAGTTTCTATCCAAGAAGAAATCAGTTTGGTCAAATTGGAGAACATTGAAGAGGCTTATCAATTTGCATTGAAAGATAGGGAGAAATTGAACAAGAGACATGAGCAAAGAAAAAGAGGTAGAGGTGGTAGATTCCCTTGAGGAAGAGGTAGATCTTATCATGAAAATAGTAGATCTGAACCTGAAAAGACAAATCTAGATAAAGGCAAGACCGAGTGGAAAGGTGAAAGTTCATCTAAAGGTAAAGGAATAACTAGCGAGGTGGTAATAATAGAGGTGGTTTCCAAGGAACTTGTTAGAATTGTGGAGAAGAAGGATATAGATCATTTCAGTGTAGATAATTTTTGAAAATGTACCTAATGGTTTGCCACCAAAGAGAAGCATTAATCATTGCATAGATCTAATCCTTGGAGCTAGTTTACCGAAGAAGGCACCACATCGGTTGACACCTACCGAGAATCGGGAATTGAACTGACAGATTCAAGAATTATTGTAGAAAGGTTTGATTCGAGAAAGATTGAGTCCTTGTGCAGTACCTAGTGTATTGGCACCTAAGAAGAATGGAGAATGGTGAATGTGTACTGATTCTAGATCAATCAACAAGATAATAGTGAAACATAGGTTTCCTATACCAAGAATGGATGACATAATGGATAGTTTGACTGGAGCAAAGCATTTTACCAAAATTGATTTGAAAAGTGGGTGTCATTAGATAAGAATTAGAGAAGGTGATGAGTGGAAGACTACTTTCAAGACAAAAGAAGGTTTGTATGAGTGGTTGGTTATGCCTTTTGGTTTAACTAATGCACCAAGTACTTTGATGAGGTTGATGAATGAAGTTTTGAAATTTTTTTTGGGTAAGTTTGTGATTGTATATCTTGATGATATTCTGATATTGAGTAAGACCAAAGAAGAACATTTGTTTCATGTTAAATAAGAATTATAGAGGTTGAAAGAAGAAAAGTTGCTGATAAATATGAAAAAGTGTTCATTCATGAAAGAGGAGATTATTTATTTGGGATTTGTGATTTCAGTTGATGGTTTGAAGATGGAACCTAAAAAGGTTGAAGCTATTTTGAATTGGCCTACACCTAAGAATGATAGTGAGGTAAGATCATTTCATGGTTTGGCAGGTTTTTACTGAAAGTTCATTAGGAATTTTAGTCCAATTTGTAATGCTATGACTGAGACTATGAGAGGAGATAAAAGAGAATTTAAGTGGACACATGGAGTTGCTAAAATTTTTAAGACTCTAAAGTAGAAGGTTGTTGAATTGCCTATTTTTGGCATTGCTTGATTTCAATAAGGTATTTCAAGTAGAAAGTGATGCAAGTGGAAGTGCAATAGGAGCTGTGTTGATTCAAAAAGGTAAACCTATTCTTTCTTTAGTAAAAATTTGAATGATGCAAAAAGGAAATATTCTATGTATGATCAAGAATTCTATGCTATTGTTCAAGCACTGAAGAAATGGAGACATTATTTGATACCGAGTGAATTTGTGTTGTATACCGATCATAAGGCTTTACAGTATCTAGGTAGTCAAAATAAGTTGAATCAGAAACATATGAAATGGGCTGAGTATTTGCAGAGTTATACATTTATGATAAAGCATAAGAGTAGAGTCACTAACTGAGTTTTTGATGCATTGAGCAGAAGAAGATCTTTGATGACTGAGATGAAAATTGAAGTTCTTGGCTTTTATGACATGAGAGATTCTTATGAATTTGATCCTAATTTTTCTAAGCCATGGAGAAAGTGCAAAGCACCTATTCAAGATCAACTGAGTACTAAATGGGAAGAATATTTTATTCAAGAAGATATGTTGTTTAAAGGTATTCATTTTTGTATACCGAGAGGAGCAATGAGAACCAATTTGATAAAGGAGAAACATAGTAGTGGTTTGGTTGGACATTTTGGTGTTGATAAAACATTGAATTTTCTTAAGGAGAAATACTTTTGGCCATAGTTGTATAAAGATGTTCAGAAATTTGTGAAAAGTTGTGGAATTTGTCAAGTTGCAAACGGAGTAAGTCAGAATACTAGATTGTATACACCAATTTATGTTCCTAAGAAACCTTGGATTGACATTAGTATGGATTTAATTCTTGGCTTACCAAAGACAGTGAGAGGTAATGATTCCATATTTTTTGTTGTGGATAGATTGTCAAAAATGACACATTTTATACCTTGTAGAAAGACATTAGAAGTAGTACATTTAGCAAATCATTTCTTTAAGAAAATTGTCAGATTGCATGGATTATCAAGGAGTATTATCTTTGACCGAGACACTAAATTTGTTGGATAATTTTGGAAGAACCTTTGGAGAAAGTTTGGCACCGAGTTGAAATATAGTTCTACATTTCATCCACAGACTAATGGATAGACAAAAGTTGTGAATAGAAGTTTGGGAAATCTTTTAAGATGTTTAGTTGGAGACACACTGAGTAATTGGGATTCTATGTTGGCACAAGCAGAGTTTGCATACAATAATTCAGTGAATAGGAGTACTAGAAAAACACCTTTTGAGATTGTAAATGGAATACAATTGAGAGGTATATCAGATTTGAGGGATATTGCTAATGAAAGAAGGAGAAGTGCTGAAGGAGTAAAGTTTGTTGAGTACATGAAGACATTGCATGAAAATTTGAAACATAAGTTAGAGAAAAGTAATCAAAAATACAAAGATAGAGTTGATAGATCAAGAAGACATGACTTTTGCAGTCAGTGATGAAGTAATGATTCATTTAAAGAAAGGTAGATTTCCTATTGGAACATATGAAAAGTTGAAAATGAAGAAGTTTGGCCCTTGCAAGATACTAAAGAAATTTGATAGTGGAAATGCATATGAGATTGAGTTACTTGATTACATGGACATATCACCTATTTTCAACATTGCTGATTTATATGAGTATCATGAACCTTATGAAGACATGACAATATCGATGGATTATCTTAAGAAATAGATGAAAGAAGTTGAACATGTTTTGGAACAAAGAATTGATAGAAGTACAAGAGGAAAATAGTATAGGAAATATATGGTAAAGTGTAAGAATAGACCGATTGAAGACAGTTCATGGATTTCACAATCTGAGTTGGATGTAGCTCGGGTTGTACCTATTTCATAATTTGGAGAATCATTTTAAAATAACCCCAGGTGTTTATGCAGGAGCATCTCAGGTCCTTGGCAATCCCATGTCACCAAAAATATGTTTGAAGTTTTTTGTGTTTCTTGCTTCCTTCTTTGACCGAGTTGGTTCAGTGTTACTTAATTTCCTTTGTTTACTGGTGTTGGTCGATTATCTCTCTGGCACTCAGTGATGCTTGTTTGGCGCTCGGTTATCCTTTCTTACCAAGTTTTTTATTTTAGATTTTTGTTGAGGCTAACTCTTGCATTTACTATTGGTCACAGATTTAATGATGGTATCTATCATTGGGAAGCATGTGGACCTAGATCTAGTCATTCCTACCATTGATGGTGGATCTGAAGGCTGACTTCTTCGGTAGCCTCTTGTATAAATGTAGTTGTTTGGTTAGAGTTTAGGGGTTAGTTCAGTTAGAAGATAGAAGCTACAAGATTAGAGATTATTGATAGATCCGCTCATATTGGAGGACTTCTATATTTGATTGTAATAGTTGGGCTAAACCGGGAAGGCTTTACAACCTGACATGTATGAATTAATTAAAGTTAATATATGAAAGTTTTTGCATTCTCTCTCTCTCTCACTTTTTGTGTGTTGTTGCTTCTGCATGTGATCTTTGCAAGGTGGATCTGGTTAGGGTGTGCCATTGGCCCCTCTCCCCATCCTCCCTTGCGTAAGTGTCTTAGGTTTTGACTATTGTTTGTACTTCCTTTTTTGATAGATTTTTGTTTTGGTCTATTTCTCCTCTACCTCTTTTTGTAGGAGGTCTTCTTCCATTATTTTTTACTTTCTTCTTCCACTTCTTGTGTCCTACCCACCATTATGTTCAATGATCACTTTTTAATCATGAATTTCTTCTTATAATTAATCATAGCATCATCAATTTCTTGAACTCTTAATGTTGGAAATGATAACATAATTGATCTCTCTTATTTTCCTTTCTGTGTCTAGCGCATATCTCCATCTTGCACTAATTATATCATATAAATCTCTCGGTAGCTTTACTACAAGTTCCATAGGTACAATTCTATATGTATACATTGCATCAATAATTTCTTCCTTAATTTTTAGTTTGTCTTCATCATTCAACTTATGAAATTTTAATATATGCGTGGAACCAAAACTTCCAGATGATCTCAAAGCTTCAACATGCTCATTAATTATCTTTGGTACAAAGTTATTAACAACTTTGAATTGACCATTTCCATCTAATTCAGTCCTCTCACTAGCCTCATGTTGGAAACTACAATTGAAACAATTATTATATTGTCATTGATGTCAAACCTCAACTGGTAAGATAATTGCTATCTAGGAGAGTACCATATCTTTTGATTGATGAAGAGGATTTGAAAAGAGGAAATAAAAAGAGGACCTAAGGAAAGGTTGAGTTATGTGATACTTCAATGGGTACTTGATTAGTTGGCACATTGACAAGATAATGTGTTGTTTATTTTTAATACAAAGTTAAGTAGAAAGACTCCAAATGTAGGCTTAATCGAACAAAAGTAAAGAAATATAGTTTAAGCCAAGTGATGTTAGTGTCAACCGAGCACCAGTATATGTCGAGAAAATCTAGTGTCAACCAAACATCATTAATTTTTGAGTGACAGATAATTGTCAAGAAGGAAACTATTAGTGATGACTGCTCGATACACAATAATGACTGAGGAGATGAACATAGTATTGACCAAGTGTCATTAATTTACATTTTGAAAGAGAATTGAGAATCCCAACCAACATAGTTGAATTATTGGGATATGTAAAACATTTTGACATTATTAATCAATGGTATCAAGCATTTAATGCATAGTAAATCATTTTCTTATGATTTCAAAGAGAAGTTTGAAGATGTATCTAGAAGGAAATGAAGGAGAACATAATGATGGAAGGATTCAATGAATTTGACCTAAACCTAAGATCTACAGAAGAGATTAAGTGGAAAAATATTAATCTACCTGATCAAGGAGGTATAAGGATAACCTAATTGTGAGGTTTCAACATAGAGAAGAGGTTGATGTTATTGACTGATGAGTCTAAGAAGAAGGTTGAAGGTGAAGCTGTGAAGAGCCGAAAAAGGTTGTGGTGATTGCTTGAAGAGAATTCTTAGCAGATCATAGAAGGAGATGAAAATGAAGGTCATTCAGTAAATTAGCATATGAGAAAAGTGGATCTGTATTTGAAAAGTGAGTTGTATATTTTTAGATCATAACCTACTGTTACTTTCTAACAATTGTATCACTCTAAATCCTTTAATCAAGGTTGACCTAACAACCATTGTATAAATCCTTTAATCAAGGTGACATTCTGATGGAATTTTATCAAGCCCTCTAATAAGGCCACTCTTAACAGGGTGATTAAATCCTTTAACCAAGTCACACCTAATAGTGTGTATTGTAAACCTTTAACTAGGTTGGCTTCTCACAGAGCTCACTTCAAAAGAGTGAAAATTAGTAGCATGTTACAATTGGTTTTTCCCAAATTGGGTTTCCACTAAAAACTTTGGTGTTATACTTGTGTGAATGTTATTTGATGTGAATGATGTTGAAATTTTTATATTCTGGGAGTTAATTACTTTAGGAGAGTGGACTACAAGTTCTATGTTATTGGTATATACTATAGAGACTGAGTTGAAAGCTAATTAGATCTGAGATTGTTGAAGAGCTAGAAAGTTGAATTTGTACATTTGGACCTAAGGATAATGGATTCACCCCTCCCTCTCAATTATTCTAAAATCATTCTAACAATTGGTATCAGAGTTGTTGATGATTGTAGAGAAAAAGTTTAAAGGTACTTGAAGCTAATGATCAAGATGTACAAAAATGAGGTACCAAAGTTGAACAAGGAGAACTTCCCTCCATGGTGAAGTTTGATAAAATTGTGCCACTGTTATACATTAAGTTTGTGCCTTTGTCTCAAGCTCTCATAGTCTTGATAACCTAGTATAACATGGGAATCATCTCCAAGTTGTGGGACCTATGCTAACTGAGATGAGACCTCTAGGTTCTAGGCTGGTTCCTCTTGGATAATCACCTTAATTTGCTTCTAGACATGAAAAGTAAACTTTTGAGGGAAAGGGATAGAAGGAGTGCTTATAAAGGGAAATGACTGAAAGCAAACTACCTACTAGGTGATGCACCAAAATTAAGGTTTGGATCTCAGTATAGAGGAATCAAATCAATGAAAAGCTCAGGTCTATTAGGTCACAACTTATTGAATAGGCTTGCATAAGTATTTCATAGGAGGGTCTGAACTAAGACATAATTTATGACCTGCAAGTAAACATTCACTTCTGCAACTCAGTGTAGGATTGAGACAAGACTGTTAGGGGGCTGAAGTATACCCAAAAAAGCATCTAAATCAGATCAAACACAATAACACACACAGTTACAAAAAGTAAGAGGGATCAGGAACCCTAAGATACCAGTGAAAACATCATATACTTCGATTCAATAAGAGATAAACTCAGACAAGGAAGCATAGGGACATGAAGAATTGTCACAAAATACCTCTATAATGTTTGAATTCATCAATGGGAGAAACACAAATATATAAGCTAGAGAGTAGAGAAGATACCACAGATGACCCTTAAGAAAAATGAAATTCTTTTTTACAATTGTCCAACTCTCTGCTCGAAAGCTTCAAAAATACAATATATACATACTCAACTGCACGTAGGCAAGAGTCATAAAACCTAACTAGGGTTTCATGGATTTTACATTAGAATAATAAACCCTAAATCTGTCAAGTCTGATCATTAATGTAACTTTGCAAATATGGCCGATCAAACCTCAAGTTTGTGTGCCCATCCTTGTACTACATCAACCTACAGACAAGCGACCTAGATTCATCTACTTTCCTGCACAAAGTCTCACCATGAATGCTCAAGCTGGTACTTTTCTGGGACAAGAATTGACCCATGACAACCGCCCAGACTTCCTCATCATTTTCTTTCAACTACAAATGTCTTGGAGACATAAATTTTTTGAGCTACCTCGCCGCTTGTGGCCTGCAAATCAAATACTAGTGAAAACCCTCTTAGACACATTTGAATTTGAAAACTTAATGGCTAGCTAGTCATTTTAAAATGTGACCATTGATATCCTTTTCTTCCCAACAAATGGATGGCTCAGATTGACTTTACAATAATCGCAAACCCTCTTGAAAATTTAGAGCCCATATCAGCATATCGTGACCAATGAGAACTGAGCACGTCAGCATATCTATTATTTTGGACCCACCTTGAACTTTTCCTCCTCTAAGTCATTCAGCAACTACGCGACTAAAGAAATCCAACTCTCGAGATCCTTTGGCTTACCCTAGTCTAGTTAAGCGATTCAGCAAACAAGGCTATCGCTGAATCTCTAAGTCTCCCGACTAACCCTAGTTATATCTTGTGAACAAGATAAATCCTTTATTCACTGATTCACAAAATACTTCCTTAACCACTCATGATAATTTTGGCTTACATTTGGTGAACTGGTGACCAAAGACAATCGCTAGGTCATTGAATTTTTAGGACCTCACTAACTTATCCTGCAATTATGCAAATACACACACTCGCACACTTGCCAGATCATTTAGAGCATTTCTATCTTTTCCCGCAAACGAGTGACCAAAGAGAAGTTATCGGGGCCGCCAAATATTTTTTCAAACTTGGACCCAGACTTGCCACTTGTCAATATTTTATTCACTCTGACCACCTCATCAGCAACACCTTGGCACTCCTCTGACATCAGACCTACTTAAGACAAGGTTCTAATCTAACGGCAGGCACAAGATCTCATACCCCTAGAATATTCTTTTAGATCATATGCCCACCATAGATCTTCATCAAGCTATGACCCCATTGACACATTAGTCTACCTAGAAGTCCTCATCAGCATGCAACAACCAATCAAATTCAAGCACGTCAGAAGAAAGGACCCACCGAAGAAGCTCAGAGATAAAGTAAGATCAATGGTGGGCACATGATCGCATGTGTCAGAAAGATTCCTTGCGGACATGCGCCAGTTGTTGATCCTTAACAGATGTTAGAGCCTTTTAAAATGCTGGAAACCTGGTCCCACTGACTCACTACCGAATCACTACCATGTGGACCAATGAGAAGCCATTATTTGCATACACGTAGTAGTGGACCCACCTGAATGAAGAGTTACGTCACCAAGGAGGATCAATGATTGTCTAAAAATTGCATACCTCTGACACTTTTCATGAGAAAACATGCCAACCATTAGATCCTAAGCTTCTGACATCCCTGGGCCCACTGAAAAAATACAAGTCATCATCCTTCAACCGATAAAAATCCTCCACATAGGACACCGTGGCAATGGACCCACAAAGGCATGAAGTGCTAAGGAAAAGGAAAGATCAACGGTTGTCATAAGATCATGAGCCTCTGACACATTCTATGAGATCTTACAACAACTTTTAATCTCATCAACTTGGACCCCATTGCAAATTTAACTCTGGAAGTTTTTGTGAATGTGTGGCCAAAGGAAAATCACTCAGTCGCTGAATAGAAATCTTAACCTTGGTTAAGTCTAAAGAATACGTGAACAAGGCACTTGCAGAATTGATAAGTATAAAGTCCAACCTAGGGCTATCATTAGTGAATGCCCGACTGAAGGGAAATCTATGGAGTCACTGAATACTTAAGGGCACCACCAATTTATCTCATGATCAGGAGAAACACTGCAGTCGCTAGTTCGCCAAAAGGAAAAGGTAACCACTGGAGAACATAGAGAACTAGCGACCAAAGGGAAAAAATAAAGCATGTGGATATTGGGACTTTAAGTTGCCGATAAATTAAGAGCCAAATAGAATGAAGGCTAGGGTTTGCAGGGGTAATTTAGCACCAATGACTACTTTTTCAAATATTTAAACTGCAGACCAGGGAATTAAAAAGATTGCAGAGGCCAGGAAACAAGAGATAAATTCATGAAAATTTCAGGGATGCCTGGAAAGGTGAAAACAGAGACTTGGGGATAGGTTTTAGCCAAATTTTCATGTTCATGGAAATTAGGGTAATAGCCACATCTAGCTAGTATTGGTGATTCAATGAAATACTATGTGGAAAATGATTATGTAATACTTGTTTCACCTCTGAGTTCTGAGGAGATGAAAGAAAAAGAAGAACACAATCAAGAAATGTTGGAGATTGAATTTTCCTTAAGTTATCCCAAATTTAAGGACATCAAGGACTATACTAATGCAAAGAAAATGTGGGACACTCTAGAAGCTATCTATGGTGGGGACACAAATGTACTAAGAACCAAATCTGAAATCTTGATAGGCAAGTTTGATTAAATGAAAAAGCAAGAAGGTGAAAATATTTCTCAGTATTGTGGTAGAATTAAGGAGGTAGTAAATTCTATTAGATGATCCAATGGAAACATTGATAATGAGACCGTTATCAGTAAAGTATTGAGAACCTTGCTTCCTATCTATGCTATCATATTTTATGAAATATAAGAATCAATATGTAACCCTGGAAATGTCCTAACTTTGAAAAGTCTTGTTGGAAAGCTTACTACTTTTGAGCTATCTAATTATGATAATTTCACTGTTCATAATATTGAATCTGCATTCAAGTCTCAAATGGTTCTTCATAAGCCTAAGAAGGGAAAAGAAAGATGTGAGAGAAGCGACTGCAACAACAACAATAATAGTGACACTTTAGATGATGATCTAGATGATCTTGAGGCACTTATGGCTAGAAGGCTAAAGAGAGGAAAAGGGAAATATAAAGGTAAACTTCCTATTATCTGTTTCTCATGTAACAAAGTTGGCCATATTGTAGCAAGATTCCCCGATAGGACTAACAAAGATGAGAAAAGGGAAAACAATTACAAAGACAAGAGAAATTATAGATATCACCAAATGTACAAAGACTACAAAGACAAGGGTACGAAATTTTTCTATATTGTTGAAGAGGAAACTGAAAGTGAAACTAGTGAATTTGATGAATGTGATATATAAGTTGGTTATGTTTCTATGAAATATAATTCTAATTCTGATGAGAAAATTGCACTTATTTCATATGTGAGTAAAGGTGATAAATGGATTATTGATAGTGGTTGTTCACATCACATGACTGGTGATAAAATTAAGTTTTAAATCCTTAATCATTACAAAGGTAGAAGTGTTAAGTTTGGTAATGATACACCATGTCCTCTGAAAGGAAAAGGATCAATAATATTTAGTGATAAGATCAGATGTTATAATGCTTATTGGGTTGAAGGTCTTAACTATAATTTGTTGAGTGTGGAATAGTTGAACAGTACTAGTTACCAAGTTGAGTTTCATCATAGAAAGACCATAATATTTGATGCCACTGGTGAACACATTGGAAGTGGAAAACATACAAGAGGTAACTTTCTCTATCTAGACCTATCTAAAGAAACATGTTTTTTTGCACAATTTGATGATGTATGGTTATGGCATAAGAGGTTGTGTCATGTGAACTTTGACAATTTGGTAAATATTAGTAAGTTGAAGAAAGTTAGAGGATTTCCAAGATTGAAGAACATGATAATGTGATGTGTAAATAGTGTCAATTAGGAAAAATGACAAAGTCTAGTTTTAAGAGAAAGACATATACTTCTGACAATGTTTTGGAATTGGTTCATACTGACCTTTGTGGACCTATGGGTGTACAAATTTATTGTGGTGATAAGTGTTTTTTTTTTTTTTTATGACTATTCTAGAATGATGACTGTAATATTTTTAAAAGAGATATCTGATGCATTTCAATTATTTAAGTGGTATTTGGTAAAAGATGAAAAAGAAAGTGGTAAAATCTTGAAATGTTTGAGATCTCACATAGGAGGAGAGTATCTAGTACCAGATCTTGTAGAGGTACCAGTAGCACACATCACCAGTAGTATCAACAACAAATGAGTTCAATTTGTTCTTCAATGATAGAGGAATAAAAGATAGATGTCTGCACCTACAACACCGCCATGGAATGGTATAGAAGAAAGAATAAATGAATCAATTATGGATTGTGCTAGAACACTGATGATTGAAAAGAATTTTGCACAAAATACTGGAGAGAGGCTGTAAGTACAACTATGTATACCTTGAACCGACTACAAATCAAGAAAGGTATAAATGCTACACCTTTTGAGTTATGGCATGGATATGCACCTAATGTGAAGTATTTTAAAGTCTTTGGGAGTAAATGCTATATACTGAAAGACAATAGAAATGGAAAACTTGATGTTGATGAACTAAAACTGATTTAGAACCTAATTGAAGATCTATGATTAGAGATCACCGAGTTGTTGATTAGATATGACATATGATTGAATCAGTAATATGTTGTCATTGATGTCAACTAGTTTGACAACACTTATTTTGTAAGTTACAATAACTAAACATCTGTAGAAAAGGAGTGGGTAAAAGCACAATCAGGTGTCACCCTTTTGGCTAACTTGACCGACTCAGCCGAGTCATACTCGGCCGATTCATCTTCGGCTGAAGAAAGGGAGGTGCCACACGGCACCGAGTGGCACCTATGTGGCAGGGGGTACTCGACCCAGTCCTACTCGGCCAAGTAGGACTCGGCCGAGTCTACCCGGCCCTACTAATAGCTTAGCAAACAACCTTAGCCCCTCAATTGAATAGTGAGGGGCTAAGGATAGCGACCAGAGGGGGCGATAGTGCAACTCGGCTGAGTTAGAGGTAGGTTTTTTATTTTTTTTAAAAAATTTTTTGTTTGTGTTTTTTAATTTTTTTTTTGTATATGTTGTTTAAATATTTTTTAATAGTTGTTTTAATGTTCATATGTAAAAAAAAGTCTTTTTTTAATATGTATTGTATTTACTTTTAAAAATGTACAAAATTAACTTATAAAACTTAAATGTACAAACCATATAAAACGTATATAATTTAAGTAAAACGTAAACTGAAACTTTTAAAAACATGTAATAGGACCTACCCTTGAGACATTTAATAAGACCATTAAAACCTAATAGGATGGACTTAATTATAAGACCCAATACTTAACTTAATAATATCAACATTAAAACATAATGGACTATCTACTCTTACTGACCTAATAGGACCACTTAAGACTTAACATCCACTGAATATGACCTATTAGGACCCTTAAGACCTAATAGGACCACTTAAGACCTAATAGAACTTAATAGGTCAAAATAGTTCACCCTTAAGGCTCAATAAGACCTAATTAAAACCCTTAAGACCTAATGTGACCCTTAAGACACAATAGGACCCAAGTGACAAGGACAAGTGCAACCGCTACCTAGGTTAAATGACTAAACAATGTAGTGAGAAACTTACCTTATGCATTCAATAATCATCATTGTTTGAGTTATATTGTTTTCATGCCATTAGATCAAGTTATATAATTAAAACAACTTTTCTTTATAGCATGCACTTTTATTTTATTTCATTGTTGACTCCTGATAAATTAATCCTTAAGTTTTTAGGTTGTCATGTTTTTTTAATATTGAACAAAGTAGTTTAATAATGACTAGATGCTATATCAATAAATGGAAAAAAAGAAAATAGACTAGCATAACCAAAATACATAATAGTCACAAAAAAGGATGAAATAAAGTATCATTAAATCCATTGTAACACTCTTTGATTTAGCCCAAATATTTATTATATCTTTGAAATTGCATTACTTTCTTTTTGATATTTTGGAGTTGGACCATGTTATTGGAATTCATATTTATAAGACCTATAGTTGTGAGATAGGAAAGGCAATATGAAGAAAGATGTCATAGTAAATCCTAAGAATTATAGTTATCTGATAACAATTATTAGATAACATTTGCATACTAATGTGTTTTAACTTATCACACTTTGTAATACAAAATTAATCATTTAACTATTATCAAGCCACAAGAAAACTATACCATCAATATCATATAACTTTCTATAAAGCCAAGGTAGCCAACTAAATTGATTCAATAGTATTGTTTGTTTTCACTTTGCTTTCATTGAACTCTTAACACTTTTCTTTTGTATTGATTTATTATTGTTAGTCTTGAGTAATTAAACATTTTTGTCTAGTGCCAATATTATTTAATCAATTCAATTAGTTCTCTTTAATCTTAGTCATGGTCTAATTGTCATATTTCCTTATTCTATTTGTCATGGCCCATGGATGATCAAACTCCCCTATGTGTTTTTTTTAGTCTAAATAAGTATAGTGCTGGATATTATCAAAACTATATTATTTTCATCCTTTGCTAAGAAAATTCCTATTTATCAAAATGAATAAAGCCCTAACTCTTATGATATAGGATACCTTAATTATAAGGTCATCTTTATTTTTAGTTGCCTAACTACCAAATTGAGGTTTTGATACTATCTAAAACTTAGGATAAAGTATTTTCCTATGAAAGTTCCATAACACATTGTGCTAATCATCACATAGTTAAACATTACAAAGTCCCTCTAAGAGAAGGTTAATACCCAATAGGACCCTTAATACCCAATAGGACCTAATTCAGACCCTTAAGATGAGCTCATAAGACCCTTAAGACCCATAAGACCAGGTTACTTTCAACCTAATTAAGACTCTTAAGACTCTTAAGACCCATGAACCCCTTTCCAAATTATTATACATTTTCACCATTTCTTTTAGTATTTAATTTAAATATAATGTTTTTCCCTCCCTAGTTATGGAAATTTGTACAAATTAATTTTTCTCATGTGTGTAAAGTAAATATGTACATGTAAATATGCATTCAAATTAGTAAATATGTGTGCACATGAATTAGTTCTACTACCATGATTGAATACATGTGTAAATGCCTTCAAGTTTAAATTATGTTTTTAAATATTTAAAAATATTGCATGTACATATGTAAATGCATGAATTTAAATGTTTACTTTAATATAATTTAATTTATATTATGTAAAAATGCATTTGAAAATTAGTTCATGTGTGTTTGTTTGAAGTTTTTAAAATGTTTTCATGTTTACTTGAAGTATTGTGTTAGCTCGTTTTCATGTAGAATCACCAATATAGTTTTCAAACTTGACTCTCAGGTTCTCAAGTCTGGATTCTTACAGGGAAAAGGCTAATTGATAAGGACCAAGTCCTTCTTCTACTTCGAGCTCCACAGACCTAGGTGGGTGTACCTATCTTTAGACTCAATGCTTCACAATGATATTAACGGAAGTAAACACTCATTGCAGAAAAATGGAAAGTGTGACAAGGATAAACTCCTTCTTTTCGAGCTTTGAACTCAGGTAGGTTAACCCATGTCAGATCTACTTCTTGAAAGGATCACAACACTAGTTTATATCCTTGATACAAACTTTATCTTCTTAGTCGTTCAAACATACACGAAAGTAAATTATTATTTAAGTTTTGTTGAGGGTGAGATCTCTGCAAAATCAAGGATAGACCAGTGCCTTATCTTCGGGTATAGAGTCAAACAGTGAAAAATATACTTACAAAAATCTTCTAAATGAAACACAAACAAATCCTAGATGAAATGCCTTACAATTCATCCTCTCTTAAACACATTTGATCATCAAATTCTTGCCAAATTCCTAAGCTCTCAAAGATTAACCTAAAGACATTACCCTTTCCTTGAAAGGAGCTATAGATTAAAATCACAGATACCTTGTAAATGGTATATCAAAACTACCTTATAGATTCAATATACAAAAGCAACATAATTCAAACAAGAAGACAATTGAAATCATGCAAGGGAATTCTATTGTATTCCAATAAAATTTCACTGTATCAATACATTTCAAAATTTGATAAAATATTCTAAGATTTCAACAATGGAGCCAAGCCTCTACAGTATATTTTTCAACCTCCTTTGAAATGAACAAAGACTTACTACTTATACCAATCAACCATCTTGGAATCCTCGAAAGGATGCAACAAGCTTCAGATGGCTGTTAAAAGATCTTGCACTAAAAACAAGATTACAAACAGAGAAAGTTGTTTGCAACAACAGATTACAAATATCTATTTCCAACAATCCCGCAAGTGGCATCTTTGTCTAAAGATATTTTAGAGCAGTTGCTAAATTTGTTGCATGAATGATGACCACCATTCGGCTAATTTACATCATCCTTTATTTGAAACCGCTCTTCCTCCAATTCTGTATCAAGTTCCATACATAATTCAAATTTGGCTAGGTGTCACATTCGTGTCTATGATAACTTGCTTGACATCTTTGTCCCTTTTTACCTTGATCTTCAAAGGTTTGGAGTACTAGCACCTGCTACTTCTTCACTTGATTTCCCTTTCTTCTAAATCTTCTGATAGATATGTGGATTCCCAAATCATGTAGGTTTCTTCACTTGGCCAATGAAAGGCAAGGACCTCATCTTTCTTTGGGGACAACTTTTCCCACTCAGTAACCAACTGATGAACCTCTATTCTCACATTAGCAAAGTATAACCTAGCATCCTGAAGGAGTTCAATAAAGTGTACGAATGGGGTATTATCATCTGTACATAGAATGGCATTTACTTTAGTCAGTACTTGTCTATCTATTTGCTCCATCCATTGACCTTTATCCTTGATTACCCCATCTACCTTAATAAGACCAGGGAAAATTTGGAAATTATCCTAGAAATATCTTGTCCTTAAGATTTCTGACCTTCTTCTTATACTCTCCCTATTTACCTCAAAGTCAAAAAGATCCTTGATAACCCTGTAAGTAATTGCTAGCTCAATATTTACAACACACTTATCCTTATTTTGATCAAACCATGACCTGAGATTATCTTTTCTTGCAGTCCATCTTTCCAAAATTGTGTCCACAGTAGCCACCTCTTTCTGAAAAATTGCTAAGACATCTGCCAATTGTTTTGCAGATTTGTATATTTCTTTAGGCCTCACCTTTCAACAAAATGTGACACAACATCTTTTATCTTCTCACCTAACCTATCCTTTACTTTTTGATCAATATCCTCTTCATCTATGGAAGGAGGAAAAGGAGAAGGGGGAAGTTCAATAATAGGGCTTGATGAGGAAGGCCCTGCAGAGGAGGAAGCTATCTAAATTTTCTCTGATAATTGTATTGGGCCCTGTTCTCCCAATTTCTTTCTTAAATATGAAATCAAAATATCTCTCTCAAGAATCCCCTATTTCATCTCACCATAAACCTTCAAAACTATTTCCAGTTTTGTAGTGAGCTCTTCCTTCTCTTTAGCTTCCTTTTCTACCACCTTTGCTATTAATTGTGCCATGGCCATTACCTGTGTGTGTGAAAATTATACCTGATCTGTAGACACAACACTCAGTAAAACATTAGAGGTTAGCTATAATCAAAATCGTGCAAAATTGAAAGCTATCTAACCAAGCGATTTACTGCCTTCTAATAGGTGCGAGATTAATGTTCTCAGATTGTAATCGAGATCAGTGACCTAGACGACACCTAAATGAAGGATTTGAATGCAAAAGATGGATATGAAATTGAATGCAATTAATCTATATTTTTGATATTTTCTATGCAATAAGAATGAAAACTTGATATGAAATGAATGCTAAATGATCTAACAATGAAGATTCTAACAATGATATGAAAACTATGAATGCAAAAATAAGATTGATCTCACAAAGATGTCGATTCACAAGAGCTTTGATTCTTCAATTCCAATTCTCCAGCGTGATTGTGCAAAATATGAGATGATTTGTGAAGAGCTAAAGCCTTAATTTATAGAAATCCAGGGCTTTGGAGGTGCATGAATAAAAGCCATAAATCACTCAAATTAACTCATCTTGATTTTTGAGTTATCTGATCATAAAAGATAGTTAATTCTCAAAATCATGCAAAAACATGCAAAAATAGCTTTTTAACTCAAATTAGAGTTTAGATCAGCTTTTTGAACTCCAAAAGGATGTTGAGTTCCAAAAAGTCAATAACTTGCATTGATTTTCTGATTTGGAGTTTAACTGTTTCTTTTGAATATGCATAATAATTAAGAATTAAATAAATAAATAAAGTGATTTATCCTCAACTCAACTGATTTTTGAAAATAAATAATTAATTTATGGGTTAATTAACTATTTATTCAAACTTTTATTAAAAATTATATTATTAAATAATGACAACATGCTTTAATTAATTAAATAAGAATTTAATCAATTAAAGATAGGAATTTTGATTTATTGTCAAAATTAAATAATACAATTAATAATAGATAGAATTAAATTTAATTACATAATTAAGTGGCAAATATTAAATCTAATTAATTAAATATGAAAATATTCAATTAATCAAATTTTTAGGATAAATGTGATTTATCGCCAAATAATCATTAAATTAAAGATAATTAAGATAATTAGGAATATTACTAGGAATATTCTCTGATGCAAAATTTAAGATAATCAATTATGATTCGATGATGTTTAGATGTGCCTTAGGTTAGGACTTTGATGTCGATTTTGTTCGAATTGAAGATGTAGGAGATTAATGAACTTATAGCCCATTTTTGGGGTATTACATTTTGCCCCTCTTTGAATTACTGTGCGAAGCGCAGTGGTTCAAAGATAGTCTGTGTTTGATAAAGATATGAAACTGATTCAAAAGATAAACCGATCTCAAGATAGAAACCGATTGAAAGATATTGAGATAGGAGTTGATTGATATTGAATTGATATGGAGATAATAGGTCTTGAATGACCAAAGATAATGTTCACTGTAGAAGCAAATGAACCTATTATTGCGAAAAAGTGTCAAAATGCCTGATTCTGAACCTTAGGATTGATAAGAAGTGAGTGACCCGTTCTAGACTCGATTGTCTTAGCAGAACTAGCAGGTATCACATCCAAACCCTTCAGTTGCCGAAGAACCAAGGAAAGCACACTATGATCTAATGGTTGCAAAAATTGATACAGATTACAAGATTAAGAGAATACCAGATTGATATGGATCTTGAATCTGATATGCCCCAAGTGATGATAGATTTGCCCCGAGCGATGAGGACTTTTGATGAATCAGTAACTAGACGTGATTGTTTGTCTTGATCACTGATGAAAGATATTGATAGACTTGATCGATAGAATTTGATTTACAGACTTTGAATGATATGCAATACCATGCCCCCTTCGGGATTAAAATTGAAATCTGACAAGAAAAGTCAGCGTTGATAGTTTAGAAGCATGTTAATTGATTTGAGAAGTGGTTATTTACATCCGAGAACGCATTCTGCATCGTTGGAAGGTCCCAAAAGACCAAGTTTGACTAGGTTTGACCATGAGTTGACCATGGTTGACCAAGTTGAAATTTTGATAGTTTGATGTAAGATAATCAGTTAAGTTGAATACTAGATTTCTGTGATGATTGAAGGTCGAATATGCAAGTAGTTAATAATATGAATGATCTCAGATTTGAATTTTGATCCCGAAAAAGGATTCTACTTGCTATTTCATTGGAGGAACCTTCGTGTGAGATTCAGCTCTTGTTAGACTTGAAGATGCGATTTGAAAAATCATTTAAGCATTGAAGTTCGTTTAATCATTGTGAGATCATGTAAACATGCAAAATGCAATGAGACATGCAAAATGAAATGCAACCTAAGACCTAGGACCTAGTCACTGATCATGTGTCGATTTGTTATCATCATTGAACTTTTAGGTAACCGGATAAATCAATACAATGCCCACTAGCCATGAAACCATAGACATATGAATATCGATTTGTATGCGCAAGAATCAATACAACACCCACTGGACAACAACCATGGATATATGAATATTGACTTTATTTTCAAAATGTTGGATTAAATATAAGCATCAAGGCACAAATGCCAGGATGACCTGAATATCATGTCCATTTTGATATAGCAATTTGTACAAGCATCAAAACATAAACGTCTTGATGACCTGAATACGCCTTGCATTGCAAACACATCAAACAGTCAAGAGATCATTCTAAATCCAATGTGAATTACCCGTAGTGACCCTTTATTGTTCACATCCTTAGGCAAGATTGCGTTCCACAGTAGGAGAAAGAACTTACTCAAAAAGACAATAGTTAGATCAAACTTCCTTGAATTTTTCGGGTATCAATGGTCAAGGTACGCATGGCCATCCAATTCGAGATAGAGGCTCTTATAGTCAGACACCATTTCAATCCAGAATTTCCAAAGATGTTAGATTTTCACATACAAGCAGAAGACAAAGAAAAGATTATGCCCCCAGTCATCACTCTCTAAATCCTATAAAAGACATCATCGAAGAGCTCGAAGGGACACAATATGCAAAAATCTCAATGCGAATCAATAAGAATACAAGGAGATAAAAGCATGAAAAGCACAGATTGTTTTCAGTTGAGTTTTGATGTTTGATTGTTGTTGATGCAAAATCTTTTCTGGAGACGAGACAGACTGACTGACTCAACTTGAAGTTTCAAAGGACTCTGAGTGGATATGACATGTCTAAGATACATGGGAGACCATAGGATATGACATTGATTGCCCCCAAGTGTGAACATTGATAGGATGCAAACGCTTGAGCTGGTTGGTGTACAGGCCGACTTATTGAAAACTGGAAATGCAGGAACAAACCGGGAGATATGTACAAACTAAAGCAAGACTGAAAGCTGGGAAAGACCAAGATTGTGCTGATAGATGGAGCATTTTGGAACAAGTGGTGCCCGTTTGCCGAGTTTTCACCATCTTGGTAGAGATTCTATTTTTGCTACCGAGGTGCCTGTTTCCAGGTTTTCACCAAGGCACTTTTTTTTTTTTTTTTTTTTTTTTTTTTGTATTTTTCATTTTTTCAATTTTTTTGTACTTTTGATATTTTTTGATTTTTTTTGTGAATCATCAAGGTGCCTATTGCTAGGTTTTCACCAAGATGTTCATTTTTTCAGGACTTTTTCTGATTTTTAAGATTTTTTTCAGGACATTTACCAAGCACTGAATGCCTTAGGCATAGAATTTCTTCAGATGGAGAACGTTGATTGGTTCTCGGAGCTGTTCTCCTTCAGTCGTTGAGAGTTGATAGGAACCAGAGCCAAAAGTAGCAGTGATTACAAAGGGACCCAGCCAGTTGGGTTCGAACTTCCCCTTGCGTTCTCGATGTGATTGATTTTTAGGATTTTCTCTCAACACTAGATCACCAACCTGAAATTCTCTATGTCTGACTTTCTTGTTGTAGCCTCTAGAGATTCTTTTCTGATACACTCTGAGATGATCATACGCTGCTTGTCTGCGCTCATCTAGTAGTTCAAGTTCTTGTAACCTCGACACTCTGTAGTCTTCATCAGTGACAAGTCCATTCATTTTGATTCTGAGTGATGGGATTTCAACCTCAATAGGCAATACCGCTTCAGACCCATAAACTAAAGCGAAAGGTGTAGCCCCTGTAGGCGTTCTGATACTAGTTCTGTATGCCCAGAGAGCTGGATTGATCATCAGATGCCAGTCTCTTCCTGTTTTATTCACTGTTCTGTGTAAGATCTTCAGGAGATTTTTGTTTGAAGCCTCAGCTTGTCCGTTCCCTTGAGGATAGTAGATAGATGACCAATGTTGAGTAATTTTGAACTTGGCACATAAGTCTTCTAGGTCCTTGTTTTTGAATTGTCCCCTGTTATCTGTGATTATAGAGTGAGGGATCCCATATCTGCAAATGATGTAATTCAGGATGAACATAGAGATCTGTTTCCCCGTTGCTTGTGTTAGAGGAACTGCTTCTACCCATTTTGTAAAATAATCTATAGCTGTGATTATATGGGTATGTCCATTAGAAGAGTGTGGATGGATAGCACCTATGAGATCAAATGCCCATTGTTGAAAAGGCCATTGTGTAGTAAAAGGAATCAGATCTCTCCCTGGAGCATGAATCAAGTTGCCATGTACTTGACACTGTTGACAGTTTTTAGCAAATTTAATAGCTTCTTTTTCCATTTCAGGCCAATAATACCCAGCCCTAATAAGTTTTCGAGCTAACGTTAACCCGTTTGAGTGTGACCCACATATACCCTCGTGGACTTCCTCTAATGCACGTTGAGACTCTTCTCGTTCTAAACATCTAAGCAGTGTACCATCTAGACCTCGTTTGTACAGATCATTACCAATGATGACATATCGGGATGCGGATCGGATAAGGTTTCATTTCTCAAAACGGTTAAAGGACTCAGGGATGATTTGGTCGTGGAGATAGGAGAATAAATTTTTGTAGCGAGATGAGTCATAACTTACAACAGTGCAGATCATGCGGGTTTCAGGGGAGTCATATGCAGGATAGGATAGGGCTTCCACCAGGAACTCGTAGCGTAGTTCATGTTCAGGCTGTTGTAAAAGAGTAGATAATGTTGCCATTGCATCAGCAGCCTTATTCTCCATTCTGGGTATTTGCTCAAATGTGATAGAGATGAAGTATTTCTTTAGATCATCGACCATTCTCTTGTAAGGAATGAGCTTTTCATCTTTGGTTTGGTACACATCATTGACCTGGTGGATGACTAGTTGTGAGTCTCCATGAATGTGCATCTCTGTAACTCTCCACTGTATTGCCATTTTCATACCATTGAGAAGTGCCTCATATTCAGCAATATTGTTTGTGCAAGGAAACTTTAATCTGAATGCTTTGGGTATCGAGTATCCTTGAGGAGTAATGAACAATATGCCTGCGTCGGATCCATTCTGTGTGTAGGAGCCATCAAAGAATAATCGCCATGCTCTAGAAGAGAGGTGCATGATAGAGGAATCGGGAAATTCCATTTGCATGGGTGTATCATCAAACAGTGGTGCTTCAGCTAATTGATCAGCAATGACCTGTCCTTTGATAGCTTTTCTTTCAACATATTCAATGTCAAATTCGCTCAAGAGCATGACCCATTTAGCTAGTCTACCTGTGAGGGCAGCTTTGCTTAGGAGATATTTCAGTGGATCAATTTTAGCTACCAAATGAGTAGTATGAGCTAACATGTAGTGTCTCAATTTCTGTGATGCAAAGATCACAGCGAGACAGGCCTTCTCTATCATTGAGTAGTTCTTCTCATAGGCCACTAAAGTTCGGCTGATATAGTAGATGGCTCTTTCTTTCTTGTTCTCATCATGCTGTGCTAGCAATGCCCCCAGTGATGTATCTGTTGCAGAGACATATAATATTAATGGCTTCCCATGAATAGGAGGCATCAATATAGGTGGATTTGATAGATACTTCTTGATATGTTTAAAGTTGTTCTCGCATTCTTCATTCCATGCAAAGGTCACACCTTTATGTAATGTTTTTGTAAAAGGCTGTGAGATGTCCGCTAGCTGTGATATGAATCTTCTGATAGATTGAACTCTGCCTTGCAACGTCCTCATTTGACTAATATTTGTGGGAGGTTGCATCTCTATTATAGCCTTGACCTTAGCTAGATCAACTTCAATGCCTTTCTTGGAGACGATGTATCCTAGGAGCTTTCCAGAAGTGACTCCAAAAGCACACTTTTTAGGATTTAGTCGAAGACTAAATTTTTCCATTCTGTCGAGGATCATGCTCAAGTCTGTTAGATGTTCAGTTCTAATCATGGATTTTGCCAAGGTATCATCTACGTAATCCTCCATTGTTCTATGCATCATATCATGAAAAATAGATGTCATTGCTCTTTGATATGTAGCTCCAGCATTTTTGAGTCCGAATGGCATAACATTCCAACAGAAAGTTCCCCACGCACATGTGAAAGCTGTTTTCTCTTGATCTTCTGGAGCAATTTTGATTTGGTTGTATCCAGAAAAACCATCCATAAGGGAATACATTTCATAGCCCGCAGTCATGTCCACTATCATATCAATGTTAGGCAGTGGAAAATCATCCTTAGGGCATGCTCTATTCACGTCTCTAAAGTCCGTGCATACTCTGATTGAACCATCTGGTTTGGAAACAGGTACAATGTTGGAAATCCACTCAGCATAGTCTATGACACGGATGAATCCAGCTTTTAGGAGTTTTTCTAGTTCTCCTTTGACTAAGAGTGCAACATGAGGATGCATCTTTCTCAATTTTTGTTTGATTGGTTTTACTCCAGGAGCAATGGATAGATGGTGCATAATGAGATTGGGATCCAATCCTGGCATATCTGAATATTTCCATGCAAAGTTGATCTTTTTCTCTGATAAGAAGGTAGTGAAGTTTTGTTTCTCTTCATCTGATAGAGATTGTGCTACATGTACCAATTGTGGTTCCTCTGTTGTATCCAAATTGATGGATTGAGTTGGCTCAATCAGAACTGGAGATCTATCCTGTAAATGACTTGGAAGGACATCAAATATCTCATCCTTAGGTGCCTCAGAGAGGTTTTCACCTTCAGATACGTCTTTTCTTTTTACTTTTGTCGGTTCTGAGACTGCCACAAAGTGGTTTTCACCCTCAGAACTCTTTTTCTTTTTCCTTTTACTCTTGTTTTTCTGACTAAGATATTTGATGTCCGACTCGGTCATGCTGACACTCGGTTCACTGATGGAAGTACTCATAGGCTCAACTGCATTGAGGTAGCAGGCAAGGGCATAGTCATTTGGGAAGGTATACATACCATGGTTTGGGTTGGTGGAAGTTTGGTCGATAAGATCAGGGCGTTGGATAGTCAAAGTGAGAAAGGCTTGGGATATGGTGTTCACGGATGTGGATATGTCATCATTGGTCCTAACCTGACGCTCAAGTTCAAAGGTGATATTACAGCTCAGAATGTTCAATTCGTGAATAGGCTCAACATCATCATAGGAGTCCTCTTCAGCCATAGGTGGATCAGACACGTTAAGTTCATTGTTTCTCTCTAGACCTACATTGGGTTGAGAGACATATTGGTGAATAACATCAATAGATTTCTCTGTTATAAGCTCATCTTCTTCTGGAATGGCACCCCATTCATAATCATTTGACTCATCTTCTGATTCAGAATCTCTAGGAAATCTTAGAAAGTGCGTGAAATCAGGATGAATACCCCAAGAAGGATTACCCTCAGTCTCTGACTTGAATTCATATTCATGGGAATCAGTGTCAGAATAACTACCCCCTGCTTCTCGATCAGTTTGATTGCCTTCGAGATTGGCTAGTTCTTGTGGTACAACCATCTCTTGCACTACAGTAGGTTCTTGTGTTTCTACTACATTAATTCTTCTGATAGGATCATCTGTATCATCAAGAAGATCTTTGATCTCTTTAGGAAATTTTTCATAGGGGATAAGCTCAGAGCTATCTGAATCATCATCAGAGGGTTCTGTTTCTTCTTTCTTAAGAAGGGGTTCTCCTGGTGCAATTTGTTCTATGACATGAGAACAACCACCTTTGAGATGATAGGGTTTCTTCGTAAACCCTATGCCACCAGTATCTTTTTTGGCTCGACCAATATGTGAAATGGGGGTCACAAGACCCTTTCCCCTAATTCCTAGAGGTCCTCGACCAGAATATCCCATCTTGGCTATCAATTTGTTTCCTGGACCATATGAATTAGAAGGGATTGTAGGTGCTATAGATTCACTAGGTTGAACAATTTTAGATTCAGAATCCTCTTTATATAGCCATGCCAGCACAGCTTCATCCTCTTCAAATTCTTGTTTAGATACTTGCTCCACCACAAAATGTCTTTTGTATGCTTCCATAGGTTCCTTAGGTTCTGATTTAGACTGCTTCAAGGATTGGCCATATGACTTAGGTGAGATTGGGAGAGATGTCAGAGACAAGACTGGCTCTATAGTGTATTCTCCCATCCCATTTTCTTTGATATTGATCTCTTTAGCAATGTCATCCATCTTAGATGTGGAAGCCACATTTTGTTGCTTGATGGAAGATTCTCTGTTATTGGGAACAAGTTTATCGGCACTTTCCTTCAATGTATTGCAAGTTGTACTCAGATCAGCTGGGATAGTAACCTCCACTCCTTCATAGGGAAATTTCAAGCATTGATGGTATGTTGAAGGAATAGCCTGCATTTCATGTATCCAGGGTCTCCCTAGAAGGATATTGTAAGCCAATGGTAGATCGAGCACCTGACATGTGGTATCTTTGATGACTGGACCCACCCGGATGGGCAAGACAATGGTGCCTTTAGAAGCTCTTTCTTGTTCATCATAGGCTTTTATGGTGATCTTCTTTCGAGGATCAATAGCCATATCTGAGAATCCCAACTGTGTGATTAAGTTGTAAGAACAAATGTTGAGGCCTGCGCCCCCATCTATCAACACACGTTTGACTCGACGGTTCTGGATCAAGACTTCTATGTGCAAGGGCTGATTATGTGGGTGACTTAGGGAGTTGTCATCCTCTTCTGAAAAGGAGATATATTGCGGAGATGTTAGATGACCAACCATAGTTTGGAACCTGTCTAGATCTAGATCATCAGGAACATTAGAGCTGAGCAAAGCTTTGTCTAGGATATCTCGGTGAGCTGGAGAGATTCGAAGTAACTCAAACATAGAGATTTTGGCATTGGTATGCTGGAGTTGTTGTACGATGCTATAAGATGTAGGTTTGGTATCCTTTGGATTGGAAGATTTCAAGGCAACCTTCTGTTTAGAAGCAGATGTGAGATTGAAAGGTATCTTAGGGACATCAAATGAATTTGGTGTTTGTCCTTTCAGATGCGTCTGAGCTTGTGATCTGGTAACTGCATTAGCTGAGGAATGATTTCTATCTCTTCGTACAATCATGATGACATTACAGCTCTCAGAGAGGCATGGTTCCACCATATTGATGACAACATCATTTCCAGGGTAGGCATAGTTGACTTTTGCCCCCATGTTAGGCTGAGAAGTGGAAACTCCCTTGCCATGTTGTGGAAAAGGTTCTGTAAATGCTGTGTGATCATTATTGCTGGTAGGATTATCGATTGTGATGTCCCCTTGATCTATCAAGTCTTGAATGGTATGCTTCAAATGGAAGCATCCATTAGTTCTGTGGCCTTTAGTTCGATGGAAAGCACAAAATTCATTATCTTTCCACCAACATGATTTTGGATCCGGATCAGGTTTTCGGATTGGTGGTAAAGAGATCATGTTATCAGCTATCAGGGTCCTCAGAGCAGATTCCAAAGATTCTCCCAGGGGAGTAAACTTTCATTTATTATCCCATCGTTTGAATGGCTTCTTTGGAGATGGTTCAGCAGATTTTTGCTCTGAAGCTTCAATGGCTTTGGTGGCAAGGGTGAGATTGTAGGCTGGTGCCTTTGATGGGGTGTGGATAGTGTCAACAACACCGTCAGAGACGATACCTTTGTTTCTATTCCAGGTCTTGTTTTTATCTTTTGAGCTAGATCCCGATTCAGACTTGTCCTTTTGAAGTGTGATTTCTCCTTTCTTGACAAGTACTTTCTCAATCTTGATTGCATTATCCACCATTTTATCAAAAGATACATGATCTTGCATTTGCAATGGATAGTTGAGCTCTGGAACAAGGTTATTGATAAAGATTTCAAGTTTCTCCATTTCGGGAATTGATCTAGCATATAAAAAAAACTTCTTTCGCCACCTCTTGAGAAAAGTTAGGAATGATTCCCCTGGATATTGCTTGAGGTTACAGATATCGATCATGGTAATCGGATGTTGAATATTGTAGGAATATTGTTGATAAAACAATTTAATCAATTCCTCAAAAGTTTTGATCGTAGAAGGTAATCTTGAAAACCACTGAATGGATGCTCCTCCCAAGGATCTAGGAAAAAGACGCATTAGATAAGTCGGTTCATGCATGGATTCCATGGATTGTGTACAGAACTCTCTGACATGATCTTGAGGATCAGAGTGCCCGTCATATTTGTCATACTTTGGTATCTCCACTCTTTTTGGGAATGGAGGCATATACAAGTCTTTGTCAAAAGGGAAAGGACAAAGGGCCTCCATGGAGAATTCCTTGGGTTCCTTCTCTTTCTCAATTTTATTCATTTTGACCTGCATAGCGTGCAGCTGGTTCATTATGGCCATCATCGGAGTTTCTTCCTCATGTGTGATGATATCTTTGACATTGAAGTGAGGAGGAAGTTTAGCTCCTTCTTGGGCTAATTGCAAAAAGTATGCCTCTCTATCCATTTTCAAGAAATGCCTCATCATTCTTTTGAATTCATCGTCATTCTGACACCGATGGATTTCAGAGGGTGTAGGGTCTTGGTCGGCATTATGTTGAGAGTGGTGTCCCTGGGATCCTCCTCCTAGAGAACCATGGTTTGTCCCTACTTGAGACATGGTAGGAGTTTTTGGGCTCCCTGGAATAGATTGAGGAAGAGTTTGTTGATTACCTCTGTGAGTTGATAGAGGAGGTCTGTAACCAATTTTCAATCGAAAGTTACCGAGACCGTCGTCTTCGTAGATACCTGACTTGATGAGTTGTTCAAGAGTTGGACCCGGGGTATTGGTCAAAAGTAAGTTTTGAGATGTTTCTTCTGATTTCTTGTGTGAAGAAGCTCTGGTCTCCACCATTAACTTTGAATGAAACAGAAGAAAAGGATGAAGACAACTGAAGAACAATTTGATTTGAGAAAATTGGATGACGCAACCTTGTCAAGATTATGATAGTTTTGAAGATCTGATGAGATGTGGGTGAAGGAAACTGTGCCCTGGATGCATGGGATAGATCGCCCAAAAGATAGCGGACACGAGTTCTCAACACTTAGTTTGTTTTTGAAGATTGATTGATTGAAGATTGATAGTTATGACAAGGTTTTGACATGAGATAAAAAGGACTCAAATTGATCAAACAGAAGACTAGATCAGATTCAAAAGATCAAACTCAAAAAATGGTAGAATGCTCAATAGCTACTACTCTGTTCCTTACACAATGATATTTTTGACAGATTCTGGAACTAGGCTGGAAACATTGGATATCTTGCAATTTGACAATTTCTGACAACTTTCTCAAATTTTTCCAAACAACACTCTGCAGACTCGTATGACACTGGGTAGTCTATGAAATGACAGTTGCTAAACTCATACGACAGTTGGGTAATACTGAAATGACACTTGACAAAACTCGTACGACTTTTGACTTCTTGAAATGACTTTTGACTCCAGAAAGAACTTTACGTCAATTTTTGCAAAATTTAAGATTTTCAGTTTTGGATTGTTTGCAAATTGTACTGTCCAGATTTTGAAGGTTATACCAGATTTGATCATTTTTAATAGCCAAGTAGATAAATAAGCACGCAAAACAGCAAGCAAGTGATTCCAAGCACGTCTGAAAACAATGAACAAGGGCAAAAGCAACCTTGCGCATGAACAATCAAGTGACCAAATTGTGCTAATCCCTGAGAGTACTAATTGTGTATGTTCTGAAAAGTTTTGCAATAACACACATATACCTGAGAATGAAAAATTGGCCTCTCTAAGGTTTTTAGTAATGGTTTGACTCTGCAACTTTTATGATTCAAAGGGGTGAACTCCAATCCCGGCGCACCAGGGTTTTGACACAGTCTGAGAACTTAATCTTCAAGAGCTGCTAGGGAGATCTGACAACCCAACAATGAACCATACCCGTGGAGATTTCTTCCACAAGGACATTTATATAGCGGTTGTCACTACCATGGCGAAAATGGCTATTACCGCTTGAGGTTCCGTCAATGCAGTTTGCCCTGTGAAGGGATTGTCCGCTACGGTTAACCCTCTCTAAAGATGACTCACAATAGTATACCACAAGGGGACTTGGCTCCAGATTCAAGGTTTTGACACCTCTTCACTTTTAACCCAAACAAAGCAAGCAGATTAATCCGACACGCTAAGACAAAGTTTTGTTCCACCAAGGTCTGTGATATCAACTCCACGTGATCTATCAACCTCTCCGGGGAGAGAATGTATCAATCAATAAGAGAAGACGCACTAACCAATTTTGATTCACCAAAGCTTGTGATATCAACCCCACATGACCTATCAACCTCTCCGGAGAGAGAATGTGTCGATCAATAAGAGAAGACTCACTAACTAAGTTGAATGTGAAACGCACTAAGTATCCTCCCTACCTACAAGGATTCTATCGTCAAGAAGGATTTCGCTAGGAATCCAATCTCTCAAGAATCACAAATAGTGTTCATAGGGCCTAATTACTATGTGAGCACAGATGTATGTTCCGAAAGCAAATCTACCAAAAGCATCCAAAAAGTAGAAAGAGGAACACTTAACGTTTAAAGTGAATATGAGATGAGTCCACAAGGTGGAACACTTAACACCTCACACAAGCTAAAAATGAGTCCACAACTTAGAAAACAAGGGAGTTCCTAAAAGCACAAAAGGGTTGCCAAGTGGAACATTTAACGCTTCTGTCCTGTTGACCCCTCCCCTTTATGGCACTGAGATTGCAACCACGGGGCGGAAATGAGGGGCCGGCAGATTAGTGAGTCCAATAACCTGAGATAGAAATCAAGATCAATCACAAGTATTCTAAGACTACTTAATGAATCCTTAAGGGTTCACAACCTAGTATCAATTATGCAAGTGTGTGGAAATAGATCAAAAGCATGAAAAGATGCACACAAGCTTGACACATAAGAGATTTATTTTAAGTCCCAAATCAAAATATTATTAGATGAAGGAGAATACCTGGGATCCTTGCAACGCGCTTAGTAGATTTTACTTGATTTTTAGCAATTTTTGTTGAGCTTTTCCATGCAAGCAAGTGACGAACTCTCCAACAAGCAAACAAGCAAACAAGATATGCAAAATATATTCAACTTATAAAAACCATAGGGTTAGCTCTAAAAATCAATTATTATCAGTAATAATAACCAGCAATCAACCCAAATGACAACTCATATCATTCATTGAACCATGTAAAAAAAATAAGTGCATACCCATCACAAAATTTTATTTTTTTTGCTGCATTTGACCTAGTCAACAAGATCTAATTTTTTTGATATTATTTTGGCCACAAAAATAGAAATTCAGAATAGAGACCCCTACTAAAAAATAGAGAGCTTTCCAAAAATGCAAAAATTTTAGAAAAACCTCTTCATTTGTGCCCTAGAGACCCATTTTATCAATACAGACCAGTTTTTGTAAATTGACTATTTGAGCTATGATATCATGTCCAAATTTAAAACACAAAGAATGGACCCCCTGTAGAATTTAAACAGCTTTCCGAAAATATAAAAATTTTCAAAAAATATGCTGATTTGCGTCAGATATTAATTTTTTCTGGAATTTCAAGAAAAAATTATTAAAAATTCAAAACATCTCAGAAAATTCTAAATTTTTTACTGTAGCTTCCATAATATGTCACCAACCTGCAAAAACAATTTCAGATCAAAATTCCAAGCCGTTTGGGAGATAAAATTAAATCTTTGAAACTTTGGGGTTTTAGCTCCCAAAAAAATCAAAACCAGCATGCAAAGGTGGGTTGCCCCACGGTGGGCGCCAGAAATGTGTGTGTGAAAATTATACCTGATCTGTAGACACAACACTCAGTAAAACATTAGAGGTTAGCTATAATCAAAATCATGCAAAATTGAAAGCTATCTAACCAAGCGATTTACTGCCTTCTAATAGGTGCGAGATTAATGTTCTCAGATTGTAATCGAGATCAGTGACCTAGACGACACCTAAATGAAGGATTTGAATGCAAAAGATGGATATGAAATTGAATGCAATTAATCTATATTTTTGATATTTTCTATGCAATAAGAATGAAAACTTGATATGAAATGAATGCTAAATGATCTAACAATGAAGATTCTAACAATGATATGAAAACTATGAATGCAAAAATAAGATTGATCTCACAAAGATGTCGATTCACAAGAGCTTTGATTCTTCAATTCCAATTCTCCAGCGTGATTGTGCAAAATATGAGATGATTTGTGAAGAGCTAAAGCCTTAATTTATAGAAATCCAGGGCTTTGGAGGTGCATGAATAAAAGCCATAAATCACTCAAATTAACTCATCTTGATTTTTGAGTTATCTGATCATAAAAGATAGTTAATTCTCAAAATCATGCAAAAACATGCAAAAACAGCTTTTTAACTCAAATTAGAGTTTAGATCAGCTTTTTGAACTCCAAAAGGATGTTGAGTTCCAAAAAGTCAATAACTTGCATTGATTTTCTGATTTGGAGTTTAACTGTTTCTTTTGAATATGCATAATAATTAAGAATTAAATAAATAAATAAAGTGATTTATCCTCAACTCAACTGATTTTTGAAAATAAATAATTAATTTATGGGTTAATTAACTATTTATTCAAACTTTTATTAAAAATTATATTATTAAATAATGACAACATGCTTTAATTAATTAAATAAGAATTTAATCAATTAAAGATAGGAATTTTGATTTATTGTCAAAATTAAATAATACAATTAATAATAGATAGAATTAAATTTAATTACATAATTAAGTGGCAAATATTAAATCTAATTAATTAAATATGAAAATATTCAATTAATCAAATTTTTAGGATAAATGTGATTTATCGCCAAATAATCATTAAATTAAAGATAATTAAGATAATTAGGAATATTACTAGGAATATTCTCTGATGCAAAATTTAAGATAATCAATTATGATTCGATGATGTTTAGATGTGCCTTAGGTTAGGACTTTGATGTCGATTTTGTTCGAATTGAAGATGTAGGAGATTAATGAACTTATAGCCCATTTTTGGGGTATTACATTACCATACCTGATGCTTCCACCAAAGAAGTATTAGTAACTCTTCTTACAATTAAACTCCCTGAGAGGTTATCTTTGACAATTTGCTTTCCTTTATCACTTTCATTCTTTCTCAAAGACCACATTACCAATGCTTGATGATTATCACTGAAAGTGACTCCCTTAATAGCTTGTTCTACTTCCTCTAGAGTTCTATGGAGAGGAGTGGTTTGTTTTCTGACTGCATCAAACACTACTGCATTAGCTACATCCCATTCTGTGAGGATCAGTACTCCTGACATCTTTACCATATGTCTTCCCTGTTCTGGAGTGATTTGTTTAAACTTTGCAGTCATCTCTGTTTTCACTTCTTCCTCTATGACTTGTAAATCCTTCTCCGGATTCTCTTCATGTCTCTTCTCATAGATTTCTTGAAATTGTTTGATGTTTAATTTCCAAAGAAATTGCATAAAGGCCCTAGTTTTAACAAAAGTGTCATCAACCAAAAATTCTTCACAAGCTTGCTTGATTATAGGGTCCAGTTTAGTACCTGCTAACTCCCCTACTGTTAAATCCAACTTAGGTTCTTCTGGTAGCTCTGGCACTCCCTCATTTAATTCTTCATAAGTCATAAAGATTTGACCTAGAGCATCTACTTGTTGTACTTGTTCTACAATCTCTTGGTCATCAAAAATTCTTATAGGAGACTGTGATGGGGAGTACTCCTTTTCCCACATGAGTAGGTCTCTCTTCCAATCTTTTCCTTTTTGATGGGGGTGGAGAATCAATTATATCCTCAAAAGTCTGAGGATGTGGAGAATCAGGGATCTCCACAATCTCCTTTTATTTTCCAACCTGTTGTGAGTTGATGGGATATCCCTTTTATCCATCTACTTTTTCTGGCTCTGTTCTGGTATCACCACATTGTAACCAGTCTTCTTTTGCACCATATACCTCCTTGGGGGTAACCCTTTTGCAAACACAGGCTTGCTCAACAATTCTCTAGCCTTTTCTGGATCATCCTTCATAACCTTTTCCTTCTTCTCATTTAAGGTCTGAAAAATATCCTGAAAGCAATTCATAAGAGTGTCTATTTTCTTCCCCATAGGAGTTATACTTTTCAAGGGATCCCATCCCAAATCAAATTGCTGGATAAAATCTACTGTCTTCCTGTATACCAACTATTTTTCTTTCATAACCTCTTGTTCCTATATCTTTGCTACATTCCTGATAATATCTTCAAGGAAGTTAAAAATATGGTTGACCATGGCACACTTGGCTCTCTTTTTAAACATTTCATTATAGAAACCTTCTGGATCTATTGTTCTAGCAATTGCAGTAGCCATATGGTATGGAGCCAGAATTTTATCCATGTAAACCCATCCACCCTTAGTAATTATGAATTGATGGGCAATGGTAACATTTGGGAATAAAGTTCCCTTGCCTTTCCCAGCGAGGGCACACTCCTCAATATCTCTTAATTGCCTCAAGAACTCTGCAATTCCAATCCTAAGGGGTACCTGATAGGGCATATATAAAAGGGGTCCCCCTAAAACCATACAACCTGATAACAGTTGATACATTGTAGAAAATAACATCTCCCCAATTGTGTATGATGTTCAGGTTCTTAGCAAACTGGTTTGGCCTAACAAGATGTGCCAACACTATTGGGATTCTTGGGTTGTCTAAGACAAACAGCTTCCTGAGTCTAGCTGCAAAACATTTATCAAAATTGATGAAACTATGATCTTTCTTATCCCAGGTCATTGTGAGGCTCCATAGTTGGACTGGAATGTCTTCACCATCCTTCTTTCTCACCAATTCCATTTCTTATTCAAAATAGCTTTCTCCTTTGAACAAAAACATGTACATTATGAAAGAGTACCAGCAAAAGGGGCCTATCACCTTCATTCTTTTGAATCTTACTAATCCATTATGGATTAATTCAGCAATAAAAAGGAGCAAAATCAAAAGTGATTAGACACATGTGCATGTAAAATTTGGATCATCATGCACATCAAGTGTATTGCCATCCTTTCACTAACATCCTCTCCAAAAACCTGACATAATGACCAATATGCACCCCTAGCTCTGAGATCAAAATATTCTATTTTAAAAGGCTCCGGAGTGTTCTGCCCCACAACAACCATTTTTCCAATTTTGGTGCAGAAATCCTTCAACAACTTGCCTCTAAAATAGTTCCTTTGTGCATTATACACTTTCCTTAGTTCTTCAAAGTTAATGCTCTCGAAAATTTCTAAGGGTTCACTTAACCCGAACACCTTCCTGATTTCTTCAGCAAAAACTTTAAACAATAACACTCCCTTTGCATCCCTAATTTCTTTAGTGATTGGATCATAATTCTTTTGCAACCTAGGTCATCCAAATCTACATCTAAAAAGACACCAGGCATGACAAGTTTTCCTAGGTCAGACTGCCATATATTGCTTGCAGGGTGAGGGGCATTTCTCTGACTAAAACCTACTTTGAATAATTCTAGTCCTGTGGTATCAGAGTCACCTCTTGCATTGATAGTACCAATTTTGGCCTCTCTAATAAAACTTGCCATGTCATATAAACCTTCTGCTATTTTACCCTAGGATCTTTGGGGAATCAAACTCTTTTTTTTCACCGGGGTAGTGGAAGAGCCAGGAAGTAACTGCAATAAATCTTCGTGCAAACCTCTTTCACTATACTCTATTTTACCTGACAAATCTTTCCTTGGGGCCATTTTAAGGTTTATCTTTAAAAAGAAACCTTTGCAGGATAGACAAAATATAGAACTGTGATTCTTTTAGTAAGGAAGCAAATCGCACAAGAATTTCACCAACCTTTTTTCTCAGAAACCACCTGAGAATAGCAGCCAAACCTCAGAATTCTTCACACCTGAGTCTGCAAATTTTTGATCTCTTTGTGCTTTTGAAAGTGCACAAAATTCTGATATATGAGCCACTAAAATAATCCTGTCAACAATTAATTTAGCACGATTGAAATAATTACTCCTCCGAAAGAGCGAACTGTCAATTCTTCAATAGGAAGCCTCAACTTTGCACCATTTTATCTTCAGTTTGAAAGAGAACCATCGATCCTCATTAGTAGATGATCTAATGACCTATCGCATAATCTCATGATCGCATGGCGTAAAAAACACTCACGTGAACATGTGACTAACCGTCACGTTACCTTTCTATTTTTGGTGGTCTCTTGTAACTTCTCCGTTAACATAAAATGCTATTCACATGATTGCATAGCTTAAAAGAAGCTTATGTGAACATGTGAAAACCCATTAGCATTCACCGTCCACTATCTTCTTTTATATTACTGGTCCCACCTCACCTTTGTCAATAAAGAAATTCCACGCTTGCAACACCTGGTAGAATGTCAGGTACTTTCTTTCTTTCTGAGCACTGGTGTCTGTTGACACTAACCAATGAGAAAACATTATTTATGCACATCTGTCAAAGGTTTCACCGGAGAATCACCACTTGATTCAACGCAAGATCAACGGCCTGTCGCATGATCGCATAGGCTTAAAAGATCATATGCGATTATATGACAGCCATCCGATCTTCCCTTTACTACTTTTAAACCCCTTGGAGATTCTTCTGTCTACCGGCCCTACTGTTCTTGGCAAATAGAAGGCTGCCACTTGTGAGATACTTGTTAGTGGTCCCACCTTGTTTCCGCATCAGGCTTTGTTATAAAATAAATAGTTATTTCGCATGTTCGCATGGCTTGGAAATATTCCATGTGAACACGGTGACCATCGTTAGATCTTCTTTGAAGATTCATGGTGGATGAAACTTGAAACATTAGAATACAAGGTAATTAGGTCATAAAGAAATGTTATTTATACCCCCG